>JADRCD010221408.1:9494-39259 GCA_019843815.1 Montemys delectorum | reverse complement strand
AGGAAGGAAGGAAGGAAGGAAGGAAGGAAGGAAGGAAGGAAGGAAGGGAGCTGGTAAAAAAAAATCCTTCTAATTAAAAGGCATAGATTGTTCCTTGTATGTAAGGGTCTTGTTGGTACCTGTAAATGTCTCTTCCTAAGCTAGCCCCTTCTCTTAATCCCCAGACCTAATGTGATTCTCTATGGTATAATGAGACCCTTAATGTTTTAGAACATTAGCAAAATGATGTGACCTTTTGCAATCTGCTGAATCACCACTAATTACATGTCAAAAATGCCAGTGCCATCTGATCTCTCACCGTGGTCCTGTTTACTCCACTGGGTGTACGGTCTCTGTTGTCCTCATTTGAGGGGTCTCTGAGGTTACCTATCCTTCATGCTGGTCACTGTGCATTGCACCCTCATATCCACCCACTCAGCTAAGCCCAAACACATCACTAGAACTCCATTCAGAAGCTCTCAACTCTTTTCTCTATCGATACTTTAAGAACCCTCAGCTCCCTGTTAAATCCTGTTTTCCAGCTTGATAGTAATGAAGGATATAAAAGTAACCAAATATAACAACAACAACAAATGCCAAGGAGATGAGAACCTTCCGAGATGCTCAGCCTTGACTAAAACCCGGAAGTGTGGCATCGTCCCACTTCTACTACCTCCACCCACTAACCCCGCGCAGAGCTTCACCTCTCTGTCTCTTCACATCTTGTGTGTCTGACTCTCACTTGCTCAGCTTAGCTCTTTGTGGAATGATAGTGGAACATAATCCTTTGTTCTACCACAGCAGGTTGAATCTGGCTCTTGTCTCTCACAAGCCACACCTCAGCTCCTTTCTCTAACAGGAATCTGCAGTCTGGATCTCCTCTAACTGCAGCATAGATCCTGCCTGCCTTCTACCATCTAGGATAAACATATTTTTTTTTTTATAAAATAAAAGGAAAAGAAGTAATTTAATAATGGCACAAGAAAGTAAAATCTGCAAGAGTAAGTATACTTAAAACCACACAAACACTTCATGAAATTACTACGACCTCTCCCAGGGTCCCACTTACGGTCCTGTACTTCAGTAATAAATGAACGATCTGGCGATACACGGTAAAAAGCAAGCTGCACTGTGATCCCTGCCCATGTGAGACTCAGTTCTAGCCACCTGCTCTGCTGCACACTTGTCCCCTAGAGTGTCCCGTGGTGGCTCTCTTATTACCTCTGCCACCTCAGACTCACCCTCCATGCACTGTCTCCCAGGATAATCCTTGCCCTTCACTCTGCATCTGGTCCCCCTCATTATTCTTCATCACAGTACTGACAATTCATTTGGCATTCTTATGTAATTATTATTTACAGTTTTTCTCTGCATCTAATCTTAGAACTATAAAGACAATGGCTTTATTTCCTTACTACCCAGTTCCCAAGAACACTACTTCACATTTTTAAGGGCATTGGATGAATATATTAACTACATAAAAAAATCTAACTGAGGCTAAATAGCATATAATTATCAGGAGGTTTTAGGGACAGTAGTGATGGCAAAAGGCACCTCTAAGGCATTTCAGAAACACAGGAACATGATTTCTGCCACAACAACGACTGCACGATGCCCTTCTGCCATGACCACAAAAATGAAGGGTGTAACATCTGTCTCTCAGGAAGGCAGTATTGTGAAGGCAGGGATACATTTTTTAAAGATTCATTCATTTTTATTTCATGATTATGAGTATTCATGTGAAAATGTACAAATGCACCATTGATGTGCCATTACAAGCAGAAGCCAGAAGAGTACAGTGGAGGCCCTGAACTAGAGTTACAGATGGTTGGGAACTGCAATGTGGGTGCTCTGAGCTGAACCCAGAACCTCTGCATTACCACTGAGCTGCGTATCCAGCTCCAACTGTGCTCTTCAGAATAAAATTAACTTCCTAACCAACAAACAATGACATGTGTTTCTATAATTCTTTTGATGACTAGGGTGAAATAAGAAAGAACATGCTTTTATATGAGGAAATTCATATCACAAGGCAAGAATTAACCCTGAACACATATTGACTTTCAAGACAGCAGTGAATTTATATAATTACCATTTTAAATATTTGTCAAGAGGGTAGAACTTACTTTAAGGGTTTTAATCCCATGTACAAAAAGGGACCTGTTTTGTTTTGTTTTGTTTTGTTTTTTTATCAAACATAGAATTGCTTCACTGAGTCATAACTTCCACACTCAAAGCCATGCATTAATAATACATACACAAGACTCTCAGTCTACTTTGATTATATTAAACAACAAAACTATGTAAACAAAATTAAGAAATTACAGTAAATAAATTGAACAATCAGATTCTTTATTCTTGAAGCTAAAGAACAAAAAGCATTCTACTTTGGAGAGTTAAAAGTGACTGGGTATAGCGGTACACCCCTTTAATTCAAGCACTCGAAAGTCAGAGGCAGACAGATTTCTGTGAGTTTGATGCCAGCTTGGTCCACAGAGAGAGAGAGTTCCATGATATTCAGGACTACACAGAGAGATCTTATCTCAAACAACAACAACAACAACAACAACAACAACAACAAAATATTAAAAGTGCTGGGGAAAGATTGATCTCATCTTTTAAAATACTACACGCAATTTGGTAAGTTCTCTCTAATTATTTGTGTTTCCTGGATACGTGTGCGGAAACAACGTGTATCTTATTACAAAACAGGCATCTTAGACGAAGCATGGTGGAAATTCTCAAGAAAACATGTCAGGTTTACCTATTTAGTTGAAACCCATTGATGTTTTGTTTGTTTATTCTTTTCAACTCCATGTGCCGCATTCCATTCTGGAAAATGCCCTCTTCCCCCTTCTGTAGAAGAAAGGGCTGACTGGCTGGCTAAGCCACACTGATGGCTGGTAGATGTCAGTGGTCCTCGTCTAGGCTGTACATCCCAGGGACCCTCCAGCAGATCTGGGGAAAGCTTTGTTCCCCTTGGGGGCACGGTGCTGCTTGTTGGAAAAGAATGAAGCCACCAGTACAGAAATTTCATGACAAGCACGAGTAAGATTCATTGGCTGACAGAAACACCCTACACCTTGACTATGTAGTAGCCCATGAAGTGCACAAAACAGAAATAAAAAAGGACCTGTTTTATACCAAAGAAATTATGCATTAAAAATCCAACTTTAAGATGAAAATCCTAATACATTTCTTTATATTCTTCATTGCTTGCTGGAGTTACGTTTTACTAAGTGGCTTTAGAAATGTTTTGATGTACATCCCAATGTGGAAAATAGATTTTTAAAAGTCTCTTCTTTAACAGTTTGTGTTCAGTGTATAATATTCAACAATTTCATATCTTATTTGAACAATCGACAAGCACCACAAAATTGCTTCAGTTAAGAACATGTTTTAATGCAAACAAACGGCCTGGACAATGGGTGCTTGAGAACCAAACTGAAAAAAGTTCTTCTGTTCAATTCTAATGATCGCATTCTTCTTCAGTTTGTTATCTTATGAAGCATTGTCTTTCTAGAGAAAAAGACTACATCTGTTATTAACAGCATGTCTAAATAGTAAATAATTTCACTATAACTCCATATTGTACAGAATATGAAACTTAGAATATAGATTACAAAATATCTTGAGGGAAAACATTTAGAAATGTTTAAGCATTCTAATAATGTAATATTTTAGTTAAGAACAAAAGATATAAGAACTTTCTCCAGTCATTTTATTTGAAATTATAAGAAACAGGACTAGTCTCTGGGCTTAGGGACAGTGTCTAACTTGACTCTTCTTCCAGGGTAGCCTTTCAGGTAATGGTCACCAAAGTGCACTGCCCAGGGTCTCCTTCCCAGGTGATGGTCACCAAAGTGCACTGCCCAGGGTCTCCTTCCCAGGCAATGGTCACTAAAATGCACTGCCCAGGGTCTCCTTCCCAGGTAATGGTCACCAAAGTGCACTGCCCAGGGTCTCCTTCCCATGGGAGAAGCAGTTTTAGAAAACTGTTGACTCATTAGTGTTTTGAGACATCAGAACTGACAGAAATATCATCAGGAAGAAGTGTAAATCCTTCAAAGGGCAAGATGCCCACCAAGTGCCCTACCAATTTCCAACTTTCACATGGAGAAGCTGTCTATTAGTAGTAGAATTGTTTGATGCAGTATCTTCCAGATTCCTTTAAATTTACTTCTGACGGGTAAATGTGGTGACTTCAGTTCAAGAATGAGTCATACAAAAATAGTTACAAATAAAGCAGAGAACTGAGGGGTATACTAAATAAGAAAATGAATAATGGGAGCTGAAGATATAGCTCAGAGTAGAACATTCATAAAACCTCCAGTCTCCCAAAGAAGAATGGAAGGGAGAAAGGAAAAAGGAAAAAAAAAATTCCAGTTCCAATTCATGTCCGCTCTGTCTTCTCTCATCCTTGAAGAGGTTTTCTTGCCTGCTCAGGTTCCCCTACTTCACAACTCAGAAAAACGTACACGTTGAACCATAGTGTACAGACAGTTAAAATGTCAACAGAGATATACAAAATAGCTTGAGGGAAAACATTTAGAAATGTTTAAGCATTCTAACAATGTAATATTTTAGTTATAATATTATAACTATAAAAATTTAGCTATAATCTTATGTTGCAGAGAGAAAGAAGCAGAGATGTATTTGGATCCGTCTAGGATATTTTACTTAAATCAATAAAACACTCACCCAAAGTACAATACAATCTCTGAAAGAAAGTTGCAAACACATTACACCCAGGATGGGTTGTGCCGTTGCTTGTGAGGTTAATTGTCCACATCCTATCTTAACAGGGACACTAATTAATGGATGACTATGGATGGTCAGCTTCTGCTGGACAATCCATTGAGAAAGAAGAAGCAAACTGTTGCTTCATTACTGGGAAGGTAGTAGAGTGTGGCTGTTCATTATCAGGAAGGCAGCCATATATTTTCCTTAAGGCTGAACTTGCCTGAAAATGAAAAGGATCCTTCCTTTGTGTGGTCGACACTCCAAGTTACTACTGAAGTCTATAAATATACCTAGAGAAGTAATTTAGCATATACTAAGAAAAAGACTACAGAATCTGTTACGAACTAAGTGGTGTTGATGGCAATAATGATACTAAGATCTCCCCTCAGAGAATATCTACTACAGGCACGTCTGGCAGGTAGCAGCAATTGCGTTAAGATGAGGAGAGAAGTTACGCTTTCAGCTGGGAAAGACACAAATGCTTTTCTACAATCTTTTCCCATTCAAACGCTTCAAGATGACCATTAGTATCTCATTCCTTTTCTGAGGTTGACTTGATGCTCCTTAACACATTATGCATGCATATTAGCATTTCCTCAATGCACCAATCAAAGCAGAGACTAAGAACTGGCTGATTGTGCAAAAAGAATACATTAGCCTTTCACTTCATAGCTTTGCAAATTTTTCATATCATTTCAGAGTTATCAAAAAATTCTGCTCAAAAATTTCCTGTCAAGATGGATTGATTCACTTAGTATGAGCAATCACTACTGTATAGGAAATTTATTTGCATGCCATAAAAGCTGGGGAATGAGACCTGGTTTACTCCAAGATTCTGTGAGGTCGTTCCAAAAATTAACAAGCAAAGAGAAAAAAGTCAAAATTTGGAAAAATGACAGAATTTAATTACCTGTTTTCATGATTTCAAGAGAAATTCATTGACTATATCTTAAAGGAAGAATTTAGGCTTCTTAATCCAAGGCAACTGTAAAGTTAATCAGCCTGCTTTGATACAGTGGTGTAGACTGCCACTGAATTTCAAACAAAATCCCTATAGCACAGCACAGGTAATAAATTTAACAGAATAACATCGATTATAATTCTAAAGCAGAATGGTTCACTTAAGGTGGAACGTACTATAATGATGTTGTAGATGTGCCTGACCTAACAATATTTTAAGGTTTGAACAGTTTTTCTTTGTTGCTCTGTTTTCTTTATCTCCCTCTCTCTCCCTCTCTCTCCCTCTCTCTCTCTCCCACTCTCTCTCTCCCTCTCTCTCTCCCTCCCTCTCTCTCTCTCTCTCTCTCTCTGTCACACACACACACACACACACACACACACACACGCGCGCGCACACACACACACGCACGCACACATGAGCACACACACACACATGCTCGCGCGCGCACACACACACACACACACACACACACACTGTCTACAGCATGGCTATAGTTTAATTACAATCTAGAATTCACTCTGTGACACCACACCTAATTTCCCTTACATCTCTCTTTAATCTCCTTTAATCTCCCTAAATCTCTTCATTTATTTTAAATGAGATTAAACACATCATAGAGTGACTAAGAAAATTTAAAAATATAAGGCGTATCTGTAAACTAGTCCAATAAATGGTAGCTTTCAGTAACATGCACATGGCAACATTATCCTTTGAGACATTGAAGCCCATTTGAATTACTAACAGCACTGCTTCCTTACAACGTCTCAGAAGAAACTGGCACTAGAATCCTACGGATATAAATGGTAGGAGGAGTCGTCACCATCAGATGTCTTTTATATTGATATCACATTTGTTACTCTTAGATGTGAGCTATAGGGAATCAGAGGTTGATAACACACTGCCATTTCCTAAGGATTACAGAAATCCTTGATAATCTGAGTGTGAAAGAGACAGAATGTGGATGAAAGGGAGAAAAGAGTATGTTACTCTCATTGTGAGGTCTACCTACTGCTACATGTTCAGCAAATCTAACTAATTTCTGCAATTGCTGTAATGGGAATCCTAGAAATGAATGAATGTATACATAAACATTGGAAGTAAGGAAGGAGCAAAGGAAGAAAAGAAGGAAGGAGGAATGGTGGAAAGGAGGGAGCGAGGGAGGGAGAGGGAAGGAAGGAAAGAGAGGGAGGGAAAAAATCAATAAAAGCTGAATTCAAAGGGGAAAAGGTTGATAATTATTTCATGCTTCTTTAAGCTTTAACATGACACAAAATCATCTCAGATTTTACTTATTTTGGCGTGGATATATACTGGAAAGGAGAGGGTGCCCAAATCTTCAAATGCTTGTAGAGCAAAAACCCAAACCAGGCATTAGCCTGGGTCCCCTGGGCAGGCTCCCTGGGCTCTGAGCACTCCATGCTTTTCACTACCTTGCTGGAAATGTTCTTCCCCCCACCCCCTTCTCCTTTGCAGAAGCAATCCCATCACCCTTCTGCCCTTTGGACAGGCCCCACCCTAAACATCAAACACTTGCCGCAGCCTACGCTTTGACAAGGTGCCTGCTACCACATCACAAAAATTCTTTTATCTTTTCTGTCCTAGATATCATATTCCCAGTGAAGAGTCACAAGCATAATAATTTTCAAATATGGCTTGAATCCTTGGCAAAGCTTTAATAAAACTGACTCGAGGTCACATCTTGGCCATGTCTTTATGACCATGGAGACTGCAATTAAGCTTTCTAAGTTTATTCTTCATTCCAGGAAACTAAGAGCATCAAATACTCAGATTTTGTAGGAATGTTTTGAGGAACAGGCTAGAAAAATAATCAATTAACTAAGGAGATATTTTAAAAAGCATAGCGCTCTAGTCTACAGACATCCAATTTACTCTTCTTAGTGTCTGTGATTGGAAGACGTCGCCCTCCTTGACTTCGCCAAGCAGAAGGAGAGTTAGTCTGTGACACTGCTCTACAGGGGATTTCCTCCTTCCACAGGGTCCAGTTCATCCCCTGTAACAGGAAAAAAAAATCTACGCTTTTTGTAAGGACAATATTGACTTGGTGAATAAAGAAGTGTTTAACACCTCAAAAAGGCATCAACTATACTACCTCACATCCCATCTTCCAAACATAATGTAACACAGACAATTAACATTAACCAGAAATGTGAAAAAATATCAGTGTTTCCTGTAAGGAATTACCTTATTAGAAGAAATAAAAATGCAATTAGGGATCATTTTAAAAATAATGAAAATGATAACCCAATTTCAGCTGTTAGAGATTCTACTAATTAGGTAGTTGCTTAATAATACAAGTAAAAAATACAATTAGATGCACAATTATGTTTCATTTCTATATTATTATACGAATGTTAAATCTATAGACATATAGGAAAACATAATGAATCCTCATATGCATTCCTGGTAATTGCTGGCTTTGTCCAAATCAAGATCAAAACAATATCAAAACACATTTTGGCAAATAATAACTTCACAGACTTTTAATCGATGTAACTCTCCTTTTTCAATCTTTCTACTTGCACATTACACTTTACTGACTACTGAGCCTGGATTATTTATTGTATAGTTTCCTACAGCCTATAGCTTTTCTGTTTGTATGTGATTATTGTTATGCGCCCCAAGTTTCCTGTCAACTGGTAAACAGAGAAGTCTAATCAGACTAAAGTGTAGACTTTTGTTTTTTTTTTTTTTTTTTTTTTTGGAAAGTCTGTTGTGGTTACTGGGATGCTACAATCTATAAAATCTGTCACTTTAATTTCAAAGAGAGGCAAAGCATCGATACTTTCCTCTCTCTTTATCCTCTCTTTCTCTCTCTCGTTCTCTTTCTCTTTTGTCACTAGCTGAGATAATTCTCAATGGAGCATTTTCTCCCGTTAGCTCATTAGTTACACCTAGTTACAGTGCCTGTATGAGGCAGTGTAGTGCACGACTGCCCATTTGCATTCCTAAGTTTTCAGGATCTGTGAATTTCTCAGCTTCCCCCAAGAAAGAGTGTGAGAGAAATATTTAAAACTATGATTTTGGGCTAGAAATTTTTGGTTTTTGATTTGAGAATGTCGTGGCTTCCATTCTTGTTCTATTTTGCTTTCCTATCTTATTTTCTCCCACAGTGTTGGTTCGCTACTTTTACTTCAAGCTACCTGCTAGTTTTAGGCCAGATGACTTTAATTATAATGATTTACTTGTTTTATGGTATTACTAGAAATTTCTGGGTCTTTTAGATTCTCTGGCCTGGATTTGATATCAATCATTTTCCACATGACATCTGAAAGCTGATAATACATTCTGAAAAATGCGAGGTCACTAATATGATGTTACATACTTAAGAAACATTTCTAAAGCTGATACTAAATAATTCTGTGATTAGCCAGTTCATCTCTTTACCCCAACATGATATACTTCATAAAACTAATTGTCAGTTATTCTGATTTATTTCTCCAAGATTAAGTGTGCAAGTGTGTGTATGTGTGTGGGCATCTAACTGTGTGTGAGTACACAGTGAGGCCAGAAGAAAGCATTGAAGCCACTAGATCTGTGTTTCTCAACCCTCCTAATGCTGCAGCCCTTTAATACAGTTCCTCATGTTGTGGTAACCCCCAACCATAAAATTATTTTCACTGCTAATTCATAACTCTAATTTTGCTACTGTCATGAATTGTCATGTAAATAAATATTAGTGTTTTCCAATGGACTTAGGTGACCCCTGTGAAAGCGTTGTTTGACCCTCCAAAGGGGTCTCACCTGACAGATTGAGACCGCTGCCCTAGAGGCAGAGACCAGGAGTAGCAGAACCACACTCAGGTCATCTGTACCAAGCTCCAAAGATCTCTTCACTCTCCAAGCCTGTAGGTTTCCTTTAAAAACCACTTATGGGTTTCTTCTTGTTATTTACTGTCAGTACTTGCCACTTGGTCAATTAAATAGTTTTTCTTATCTATTAGTCATAAAGGTGCAGCCTTCAGTGCCGGTCAGTAGTTCATACCAACTAAACATGAAAACATGAAAGATTGACAGAAATAGGCTAGAAAATGTGGTTAATATCTATTAGCAGTAATGTGATGGTACTCTGCAGTGACAGTGACGCTTGACTGGATATGTCATATCGGTATGTATTAATGAAATAGATGAAGAACTTGAGAGTCAACCAAACCAACCACGAGACTGCCATTGCTCCAACCGCAGAAGAGCAGATGTTTGTTTGAATTATTAGGTGACTGCTCAAAAAGATTTCTTAAACAGCTTTTACATTTCTTTCAAAGTCATTAAACACGAATAATCTCAAAATATCGCTCTAATCCATCCAGGATGAAATGACAGCTTTGTAGCTCATTAGCCTCTGCTTATAGTCCTTACTAAGGGGGCTGTGTTTGCCCTGGAAAGGGAACAGACAAGACTCATTGGCGTACGTGGGGGGTGGGGCGTGGAATGAGATAGGGCTTCTCTGTGTAACAGCCCTGGTTGTCTTAGAACTCACTTTGAAAATCATGTTGGCCTCCAACTCATAAAGATCAGCCTGCCTCTGAGTGCTGAGATTAAAGGCATGCGACATGGCATACCCAGCTAGTAAAATGTACATATATGTCTATTTATGGTTCTAATATACCTTTTTCTTAAAAAAAAAAGTACTAATGCGAATGGGTGTTGAGTCTGCATGAATGTTTGTGGACTCTGGCTTGGATGCTTCATGTCCATTTAGGCCATAGAATGGCTTTGGATCCCCTACGACTAGAATTACAGAAAGTTGTGAGCTGCAATATGAGTGTTGGGAACTGAAATTGGAACTGGTACTTCTGAAAGAGCACATAGTGCTTTTAACTGCTGATCCACCTGTGCAGGCCCATCTTGGTTCTTTTTAATATGTATCTAAAAATGCAATAGTGTTCCTCACAGGGAGTAATGTTTGAAGTTTCTATTAGGTCCCAGGGGTAATATATGTAAAATGACTTGGAAGCTGAGACTCCTGTCTGTGACTTACTGCAGATACTTGCCTTTGGAATCTGAGTGTGTGAGCTGAAAGATCAGAAATGGCTCCTTTGCATTGTGAAAAAGTTTGGAAATACAAAACAGGACAAAGATATCTTCATGTAAAGAAAAAAAAATCATGATAGAAGCAAGATATTTTTGAATTGAGCATTCAAAATCATGCGAATTAACGAAGTTTAATTCACAAAAAGACACATAACTCATGTACGTAGACAGTACACAAACACATGCATGTGAACACACACACAGGCGTCCTTCAATATTCAATCTATCATGCTTTTGAGGGAAGGAAGGGGATAACACCCTAGGTCAGGAAGTCTCCAGGGAGTAATCACATTAAAGCTCTCAGTAGTTTACCCCATGTTTTGGACTTTTCGTAGTATGATATTCCACAAGCCAGATTTGCTCCCAACAGCTGTAGTTTGCGAACGATGAGAAAATGGGATAGATTCAGTTACTGTAGCTCCTATGGCACTAGCTGCAAATGATTTTAAACTTAAGGTACAAAATAACAATTGTGGAAAGCCCATTATTTGAATCCTCTTTAAAGCATCATAATCCAAAATGGTTTTTGAAAGAAATTACAGAATAAAAGTCAAGTTTTATACTTTCAAAGGTACTAATTCTTAATGCTTACATTCTAGAAAGAAATGAAAACCAACGTAAAGAGAGGGACATTATCCTGAAAAGTCCACTGGGGCAAAAAAAAGTCTATAATTTTCCTGACAATCTCCCCGTTTAAGAAAGTGCTGCAAAGTCATGAAGATAAATGTGAGGTATCAATCATTTCCATGGCAATAGCTTCTGATGTCAGCACAGAGAGGAACAGGGACTTACAGTTAGAATGGGAAGGCTATGGATAAGCAAAATTTAGTATAAGTTCTTAAAATCAGAAAAAATAGATCCAATTATACTCGTTTCTATATTGAGATTTGTTTCCATAGCATAAGCTGTATATTGTTACATGAATATTAAACTTCACTTATAATCTGGTATTTATTGAATTCTTCAAAATTATTTTCTCAGGGCAATAGGAAGTTTAAAAATTTAGAACATGATAATTACTATGATGTTTACAATATTTAGCACACCCTAGAAAAATAATATTCATATTAAGGAAAGTTAAAGAAATATATGTTTGGTGATTCTTTTCTTGGAGACACTCCCACTTGAAAATTCTTTGTCATTTTTCCTTGTTTCATTCAAACAAACAAACAAAAACACAAAAATTATCCCAAAACTTAGGCAGCAAAAGTTAAATACAGGTATATCTATCAAGTCTGAAAGGGAAGAATCTCACCCCAGAGTGATTAATGGTTTCCATAGGAGGCACTAATATATTTCTTGTTTATACATTGTAAAATGCATTGTGCAATTGCGATTGTAAAATGTCACCAGGAGTGACTGGTGAAAAGATCTCATTCCAAACAGACTAGAGGGGACAATGGTGGCAAGGAGATGGAGGAACAGTTACATCCTCATGGACTGGAGATAACATGGGGTAGCAAATGGAAAACATAATAACCCTAGGAAGTTAGTCATACAAGGAAAAGAGTTGGAACTCATAAAGAAAGGAAGTACTTTATACTGAGATAACTGGGATAGAAAAATTTGGATGTAAGGTATGAGGAATAACTTCATATTAGCCTTTGACTAGTCCACACTGTCAAGTTTTCTGAAGTTGCTTTCCTACATTTACAAACCAAATTCATCTAGGTGACACTTTTATTCTAACCCAATAGTTATTAAATTGTAATAAGAGATAACTGATATGATATAGATAAATATGATATATATCTTTTGTTAATAAATTTCTGTTAATTGGCTGAAATATTACATATAAATTCCTTCTTTAAATCCTATCCAGTATAGTTAGAAAATGGATTTCAAAGAAGATGATGATGAAAATGTAGAATTCAATGGAGCACAGAATGATAAAATTAAAGCATGAGCAATTGAGCAAAACTTCAAATAATTTATCTATAAAATTTAGATATGTGTTTGAAACCATGTAAATATTTATGTGTCTTAAGGAGAAGGGCTAATCCAGATTGGTCAAGAATCTTCTTCTTTTTTTTTTTTTTCTAATTTCTTTTTCTTTTTTGGAGGGGAACCTGGGAAAGGAGATACTGTAAGAATGGCGTCCAGAAGGCTCGTAGATGTGAAGCATGGTCACCAGGGAGGGGCACTATTTGAAAGGATTAGGAGGTGCGGCTTTGGTGGGGGTGTGCCACTGGGGGTGGGTTTTGAGGTTTCAAAATGATCCCTTTCTGTCTTTCTATCTCTTTCTTTCTCCCTCCTTCCATCCCTCCCTTCCTCCCTCTGTCCCTAATCTTTCTGCTTGTGGATCAGTACATAACTCCCAGCGACATCTCGAGCACCATGCCTTCCTGCCACCCTGCTTCCTGCCATGACAATGGACTAAACGTCTGAAAGTGCGAGACAACCACAATTCAAGGCTTTCCTTTACAAATGTTGTGTATGTTGCCTCCTAGCAATAGAACCCTAACCAGGACAAGTTCTAATCCCTTAGAAAACTTAAATTATGTAATATGTTGCATGTAACAAAATATAGAACACAGCTATAGACACTATATTGTATAATAGAACTCCAATATTTATTAATATTGCAAATCTAAATCTCTATACTGTTTAACTACAACTTGCTGGTATTTTACCTCCATTCTCTCTGGTACTCTAGGTTTAATTTTTTTAAAAAAAAAATCCCACTATATACATGAATTAAAAAGCCTTTTGTTGTCTGAATTACTTCACTTAATGTAATGTTCTCCCACATTTATCTGTATTGCTACAAACGGCAGGATTTCCTTCCTCCATTGTATTTATGTAATCATAAACTCCTTTTACAGTCACTTTCTAGTGTATATCTATATTCTTACCATGTCTTTGTTATGATGAGTAAAGATTCTAGTTCAAGTTCATCTGGATATATGCTATTTTTATTTTTTTATTTTTTGGACACCTCTGCAATGTTTTCTTTAATGACTATAGTAATGTACATTCCCATACAGTTTACAAGGATACTCTGAAAGGACAATATAAACCCCATTTGTCTCCATTTTAAGGACCAGGCCTGATTTCAAAAAAGGCCATAAGGCACCAGCGTCAGGAATAGACGATAAGTCCTAGAAACGAAATCATAAGACACCAGCTCTAGGAACAGACCATAAAGCCCAGAACAAGACCATAAACCCCTCCCAAAGAACAGCCTGGGAATAATCACAAAAATGGGGAAATATCTTATCTAAGAATGGACCATCTGTGCTGGGCAGCCCTATCTCATCCTGTGGTTAAATGTTCATGACACAGGAATACAGACCAATGACCACCTGTGAGCAACTAGCACCTACCAATGAAATTTTAAATTACCTCATCTTTCTAGAGAGTTTCTCCACTTCTCTATAAGAAGGCCTGCATGCCTTTGTCTGGGGTCCCCATTTCAGAGAATGGTTGACCCTCGCATGCTGGCATGCTGGTTGTTTCTGCAGAGTAAAGGCTCTTTGCCTTCTTTTGCCTTTATTATTTTAAAACCCTAAATAGTTGTGTCAAACAAATGCACTGCCTCAAAATAACATGCTTTCTCTGACATGCAAAGAGTAACACTTGTAAAGAACATGGTGGCTTACATTGTAAAGCAATTTGCTTGGCATGTGAAACTTAGCACAAAAGGTAGGTCGGATCCACAATTAGCAGTAGCTTGGTTTTCTTGAATATAAATCAGAAAGCAAAAACATTTGATTAATGTTTTTCAGAAAGCTGACATTCTACTGGCCCTATGTGAATTGTTATTATGTATTCCATAGCTCATTATGATTTATCTTCATCACCCATAGGCCAAAATTACCAGACTCCAATTACTTTCCTTCCTAGTTTCAAGAAAGAAAGAAAAATTATGTCAGTCCTACCACAGGAGATGGCTTAAAGTGCCTGAGGAAGAGAAAGTAATCTACTGCTCCCTGACATTGGCTGCCTGAAAGTCATTCACATTAACAACCATTCCAACTTGTTTAGTGCAAGCCAGTTGCTTCCATTTCCCTCCTGTCAGTTACATTAGCTCCAATTCAAATTTAACCCTTAGAAAATTAAAAAAAATAAAATAATGTAAGACGCTCCTAAATTCTGACAAGGCCACTTAAGGATCCTCATTGAATATAGTGTTTCTTAATGGGCCAGCTTTACTATAATTGACTGGAAATGTTAAGAAAGAATATTCTTCATTGAATAGAATTGCCATGATAAAAAAATATCAAGACAAACATATGCACTTATTCTATGTATAGCAACAGAAGAAAAATTATATTGTCCCTGATAACAACTAAGACTATGTCATATTTATGATGATAAAGAAGAAACCTCATTATATTTTAAACTGCATAACATAATCCAATATTCTTTCACTAAGAACTATTAAATTCATATAACAGACCATTAACTTCCAGACAAGTTGGAGCTTACGAGGTTAAGATCAGTGCTACAAAAAAGAAATTGGGCCGGGCAGTGGTGGCATATGTGCTTAATCCCAGCACTAGGGAGGCAGAGGCAGGCAGATTTCTGAGTTAGAGGCCAGCCTGGTCTACAGAGTGAGTTCCAGGACAGCCAGGGCTACACAGAGAAACCCTGCTTCGAAAATACACACACACACACAAAAAGAATGAAAAAGAAAAAAGAAAAAAAAGAAAGAAAGAAATTGGGGTGACATTTAAATAACAGCAAGTGCCAATAGATCATTATACAACCTAAAGAGAACACCAGTTCTGATGGATGCCTAGTATGTTGAATTAGGAGACATTCACATTTTACAAATTAGTTTACTATTTGATGTCTATTCTTTAATACATACATATATATATATATATATATATCATCAAGGAAATAAATCCTACATTTTTCCCTTGTAATTTTTCTTAAATTTATTTGATCATTTCATAATGGGTGTGTTTATCAGCTTCTATATCAAAAACAAAAAACCAAAAAACAAAAAACATAGTGGGAATGAAAAAAAGGCTGCACTTTTGTAGGATTTACCTTAAGTGTACTTTGCAAAATACCCAGAGCGTGACATGTCACACATTTCCTAAGACTACCTTATCAAACAAAGGAAAACAGCCTGAGGCTAAAGAAATAGGCTCCACTATGTTTAGAAAGAATCCGTTCACTGTCAGACCTTTGAAGGGAATATTTTAAGTCAAGAATGAGTCAATACCCCTTTATATATTTGACTAATATAAAAAGAAAAGACTCAAGCCAGGCAGTGGTGGGGCACGCATTTAACCCAAGCACTTGGGAGGCAGACAGGTGGATTTCTGAGTTCCAGGCCAGCCTGGTCTACAGAGTGAGTTCCAGGACAGCCAGGGCTATATAGAAACACCTGTCTCGAAAAAAAGAAAAGACTCGCCTAGGTAAAGGTAGAGTAATAGATTTCTTGTAGATAGAAGAAATGGTAAAAATTGAGCCATAGAACATTTTTCATCAAAGTAGAAACGTTGAAAAATCTGTAGAGGACCCACCTCAGAGATGGCAACCAAACAGTCAATTAAATAGCAAAACACAACAACATGGGCAAGAGCTTAGCTTTCTGTGACTTCAATGCTGCTCATTACTGCATTAGTCTTATTTTTAGTAATTTACTATTACTCCTCTTAAGTTATTTCAGGTTACTGAAATGAAAGTTATAGATATATCAAACTATGTTTCCATGCTATTGTTTATATGAAAAAGATCTTTTTATTTCTTTTGAAACTGTTTCTAAATTTTTTTCTTTCCTTCTTTTTTCTTTTTCTTTTTTCACTTTCTTACTTTCTACATTTTTGTATGTATGGGAGGGAATATATATATGAGCAAATACAGGCATATGCACTTAAAGGTCAGAGAACAATCTTGGTATGCATCCCTGCTTCGCACCATATTTGAGACTGGGGTCTGTTTTTAGGCCATGTTAGTTAGGCTAGTTGCCCCGGCCCTGGAAATCTTCCCTCAGTTCTCCTGTCTCACCTTCTATCTTATGACCCAGGTTTAACATGCATGTTAGGATTGGAGTTCATATCACCACACTTAATTAATAAGGCCTTTAAAACACTGAATCATCTATCTCTCCAGCCTAAAAACATAAATTTAGATTCAGTAAATTTGTTCTTTAACAATCTCCCACACCCCTTACACACAGACTAAATTTTGACTGTTCTCATCTTTTTCCAACACTTCTCAACATCTCGCCCCTACACCCCCAAAACACGAACAAACAAAAAAAATTCATGCTAAGCTGTCATAGGGTTACTATTACTGAGAAGAAAAACCATGATCAATGAAGCTTATACAGAAAGGGGTCATACAAAATTGATGGCTTGCAGTTTCAGAGGGTTAGACCATGATCATCATGGAGGGGAGAATGGTGACAGGCAACTATGATGCTGGAGAAATAGCCAAAAGGTTTACATCTTGAATTGTAGGCAATAGATAGAAAGAATGAGCAAGACTGGGCTGGCATGGTCTTATCATAAAACTCATAGTAGTGACAGAGTTTCCAGCAAGACTCATGTCCTAATCTTTCATAAAAAGTCCCACTAAATGAGGCCCAAGTCTATGGGGGTGGGGGAAGAGGGTATCTCATTCAAACCATCATATCTGGCTTTGTGTTTTGTTCTGTAAGAAGTGTTATCTGTGCTACCAAAGACAAGGACACACACACATTGGGGTCTGGTGGACTCACCATCTGGCACATTAATACTAACGGACAACTGACGTAGCACACATGCCACCATTATATAAACAGTGTGTATCAAATGTCTTTGGGCTGGGAATAGTCATTAATAAGGTTATCCTTTCCCTATATTTCTGGCTACATTTACATAATCAAAATAGAAAATAGAGACGTGTTGCCATGTGTAAAATAAAAGGAAGACAGAAGCAGGCTGGATATGCTTACTTCTATAAGCAATGACTGTGTTTCTACTCTCACAAGAACATTGGTCTGGTTCCTTTTGATTCACGTCTATCCCCTTTGATCTAATAGTGTTTAAAATTTTATGAAACACAATGGTGTATCAGAAGCTCCATATGTAGCTAGTATTACCTGTCATAATTGATGTTGTGATTTGAATGAGAGTGGCTTACACATTTGAAGGTATGGTTCCCAGTTGGTGGAACTATTTAGGAAGGATTAGATGTGGCCTAACTGGAGGAAGTGTGTCATTGGGATTGGACTTTGAGGCTTGAAAATCACACACCAGGTACTGCCTATGTTTCTTTCTACCTATAGTTTGCAGAACAGATGTGAGTTCTCAGCTATTGCTCCAGCACCATGCCTGCCTGACTGCTACCACAATATCTGTCATGATAACCATGGACTGACGAACTCTCTAAAACTATAAGCAAGCCTCCAATTAAATACTTTCTAAAAAATGCCTTGGTGATGGTGTCTCTTCACAACAGTAGAGCAGTTACTAAGACAAATACTAAGTTTTTATTTAAATACGAATACAATAATAAAGCTATGATACTATACAAGTTATTATCATAGTTTCAAAGTAGTTAACAAATCATGTAAGTGGTATTCTAAGATTTCTACATCATCTACAATTTGGTGTGAAAAAAACTGTCTCCAGTGTTCTTTAGAGTAAATCATTGGTGCCACTGACGATGCTAGCTATAACTTGTGGGCAGTTTACAGTGAGAGAATAGTGATGCAAATTAGAAACAGGATTTTTCACATCTCACTCCTCTAATTGCCTAAAGAAAATTAATGAACTTCAAGAAAGTAACTCATTTCAGAGGCAAACTTGAAGGTCCTTCCATCAGTGCTCGTTGACATATAAATCCCACCACCCACACACACTGTTCCATGTGATCCTCAGGAGAACTTCTCGTGGCTACCTCTCCTTATTCTCTTTACTGTAGTATATGCCACAGAAACTACTATCAATATGATCTACCCATGTGTATAGATATTCATATAAGAATAAAAGCTCAGCTCTCTGAACTCAGCTCTCTGATAGAAATATAAACTTGAAAGAAGCAAGATTCTCTAATTTTAGTTTCCATGAATTCTCTGTATCTCTCTATCTCTGTCTGTCTGTCTGTCTGTCTGTCTGTCTGTCTCTCTCTCTGTGTGTGTGTGTGTGTATGTGTACATATACATATATATATATTTATTCTCTGATGCATTTTTTATAATAGAAAAGAATTACCTGTGTTTTATTGGATTGTGTATACCTTTATAATTTACATAAGCTTTTTAAAATGGAATTACATTTCAATTGGCTGTCCAGGACAATTATGGTTTATTCTGGTTAGATTTTAATTCTCTACAACCTATAACTCATGGAAAAGTACTAAACAATATACCTGTACCATTAATCCTGGATTAGTGCCTTTATCCTGAAAGCTTAGTGGAATAAATAAGTAAGTTTAAGCTAATTTCTACTTTTTAATCTTTAGTTGTAATGAACTAATTTTCTAATGAGCCTAGAATGACTACTGTCCTTTAAAATGTGATTAAACATTAAGAATGGGTGGGTATGGAAAAGATAAAGGAGAATTTGACAGATCATCAGGGGTAGAAGGAAGGCCACAGAATGAAAACATGGGCAACACAGTAGAGAAGATGAGTATGTGTTTGGATCATGTAAATAATACAGTGACTGAAAGAAAACATGTAAACACCTAAATGGCTTCCACACTTTCAGAATAATTCCAGACATTGAAATATCCTCAGAGGAATTCCAACGGGTGTTTGAAATGTCAAAGACAGACCTCTAAAGGAGGATAGGTAACTGCTACAGTCCCCTAGGAGGAAAACACAGGACTGAGAAATGACATATCTGAGTTTGGAAGACTTGATAAATGCGTAAATCAGAATGAATAAAAACCAATTGTACACTTGATTTTTAGTGATAAGATCAGACTAACAAAGGCCATGTCTTAGAAATTGATGTTATGATATTCAAAACTCAATCTAGAAGATTAGACTATTAATAAGTCTAAAACTCTTTAGTTGGAGTTGAAAAGATACACTAATAAAAATTAAAATGGCTATAGCACATGGCACCACCATTACAGTGACATTTAAATACCATGGGCATTTAAAAAAAACATATTGAAGCATGCTCACAACACCACTGTCTATACTTTGAAAAATTGTGGAAGTAATTTCAATAACAAAGAGTGGATAGGTCTCAAGGCAGTAGAGTCACAGAGATAGATCAGTTTTAACATGAGACTAATAAGGTTTTATTTGTGAATATAAAAACATAAAATAAAAACTACTATATATACACATATAAAGTTTATTTATCAAAATTCTTTATTTAGAGCTATTTCTGATTTAACTCTCAATGATAACAGTAGTCTTGGTAGATGTTCATACAGGAACAGTTCCTAAACAGGGAAGGAGGAGAAATCTGAACTCTGAAACTGAGGACAGACAGTGGGATCCAGAAGAAAGGCAAACTAGAGGAAAAAGAGAAAATGTCAAGTGCTATTTTTCTTGGATCAGTCCAGTTAATCTAGAGCCACTTTAGGCTGGGTATTACAACCTACTTACATAGCAGTGAAGTCTGAGTGACAAAAATTTGCCAAGCCAGAAGTGAGGCAGTATCTGTCAAAAAGATTGAATTGCACTTTCATATTAGTTCAAAAATATGACAGTGCATGAATATTGCCACAAGCATGAGGTTCTTTCGGGGATAATGCAAACACCTTAGCAGCGGGCATTAATGAAAAATGTCTAACGTGCTTTCTTTCTGGAATTTCAAGGCAGGTACTTGTGATATGCCTTGTTAGACTGACAAACCTTTTCTCTCTCCCAAATACATAAATGCCACCTGTCCAAGCTGAAAATACATTTTTAAGTGAAGACACATGCATTATCACTTGATCAAAATCACAATATAATGAATGCTTTACTGGTCCCATGAAAATTAAAATATTATGCACATAGGAACACTTGGCTTTCTCAGTCTGCTGCAGGCAGGTACACATTTATTTCTGTTATTCAGACGCATTGGTGCATTTTACATGGCAGGGCTATAATCAAATCCACTTAGATATTTAAAAAAGAACCGAGTACTTCTGAGTCTGAACATCCGAACAATTCTTTTGTTGTTATGGTTGTTTTGTTTTTCAAGACAGGCTTTTCACTGTATAGCTGTCTAGACCTCCCAGAGATCCACCTGCCTCTGCCTACCCAAGTGCTGGGATTAAAGGAGTGAGCCACCACCTTGAGCATCAGAACAATTTCCGGTCTTCTAAGTGAGGTGAAACACTTCACTGTTAGAAGTTCATATACACAGGCTCCTGTCAGATTTGTCTCTCTGAGCAGGCTTCCGGATTGGTTACTCTCCAACCCACTTACTGGTGCTAATACATGTTCTTTTTTTCTTTCTTTCTTTCTTTCTTTCTTTCTTTCTTTCTTTCTTTCTTTTAATTTTTATTAGATATTTTCTTTATTTACATTTCAAATGATATCTCCTTTCCTGGTTTCCCCTAAAAAACAAAAAACAAAAAAAACAAAAAACAAAAAACAAACCTGTTCCCTCCCCCTTCCCCCTGCTCACCAACCCACCCTCTCCAGCTTTCAGGCTCTGGCATTCCCCTACATGGGGGGCATAGAACCTTCACAGGACCAAAGTGAAAATTAACTCGATGATGATCAAACAACTTGACGTGATTGCTAGAGGTCAGCACAGGAGTATTTCCAAAACAACACATTGACAAAGGCTTGGTTTCCAAAGTGGTACTCTGGGGAAATGGTGGAATTGTTGGGCTGTAGGTGTGTGTGTGATTGCAAATAAAAACCTTTATCTTAGAATGCTTGGCAATTTTATCTGGGATGGAACACAATGTAAGTGACTTAAGCCGCTGAGGGTGTGTAGACCTTCAAAGGTGATTGAGGGACCTCCAGCTCTTTCTTTTTTTTGGTGACAGAAGAGGTCAGCTCTGACACACATTCCTGCCTATGATATCAAGGCCAGCCAATCACACACTGACTCCTCTGAATTCATAAGGCAAAACAAATTTCCCCTCTTATGCTGAAAAATCTCAGGAATCTGTGAAGGAAACAGGAATCTGGCTATCCTACTATTCTGGGAATCTACTCTCGAACTGCAGCCAATTAAAATTTGGACTTGACTGACCACATCTTTAAAGGGGGCTTATCAGTAATTTCCAAAATAATGAAAACGCTGTAAATGAATCATCTTTAATCATGGCAACAAACTGCTCTTACCCTGTACATCCCACATAACACACAAGGCTTGTTTAAGGAATGAGTCACTGACATGCACCCCATCTTTTCTTCTTAATAACAAGCAGCTGAGGAGTTATTTCCTTAAGAGATTTGTTCTGCTGATTGTAGAACGAAATAACTCAGTGTTGCTGACCTACTTTTCATAGTTTATAAGAACATTCCAGTGAAGTCAGGGAGGTATAAACATCCTTGCTTTCCCCCGAGTAGAGATATAGCCTTATTTACACTGCTCTTGTCCAAATCCCCAGTAAGTCTAAATATTTACTTTTGTTCTAAAGAGGCTTCTGATTTGAGGTTTCACAGAGTAAGACTGTATAGACATAACCAAAGTGCTCACAGTTGGAATTGGGGAATGGGAGTTCTTACCACGTAACATCAGGCACCATGTACCACACTATCTGTTGCATCTAGCATCCCCCCAAATGAGAAGGAGCATGGGTAGGTGGCTGTAAGTCACCACTTACATGTTCTTGTGATGTCCCAAGGAGATGTCTCAGTACTGCAAGATTGGAAAAAGGGTATCAATACTCTTAACCTAAGAGACAGTAGGAAGTGAGAGATCAATGCAGTAAGGAAGAGAGCAACTGAAGACCAGCTACTTGCAAGTCACCCTATGATGGGCTGTGAAAGCACACTCTAGCAGAAGGCCACACTGCAGCTATCATCATGCTCTGCCTTCCCACGAGAGAGCACTCAAGATGCACCAGTGAAAGTTCACTAAACTGCTGGCTCTCATAAGAACACCTTGAACAAGTTTAATTTTTAAACATAACCTAATCTATATTATACTGATTTTTATATGAATCATTAACAGCTGCTTTCCATTCTATCTATACTACCTATGAAATAAGATATTAGTAAAAAAGTAGAGTTAAAGGATAATTCAATGTCTAATTCAACTAAATTGTATTATAAGATGACATGCACAGAGGGAATAAAATAGTGACAACACTCAAGTCATATACTCAGAAGTGTACAAGAGCAGCACTCGCTGCCCAGTTTGTGTATAGCTACAGGACTATAATTGCCAACCTACTATCTCACTTCTCAAAAACAGACAATATTTTCTTTATAACATTTCCCCGAAGGTTTTACTATGGTGAAATCCTATCACTACACCTTAGTTTCCCAAGCCAGAATTCACTTCCAGTGTATCACCAAATTCTACTGATTATAACTCTCAAATTTCTCCCAGCCCCTTCTCGTTGGAATTCTTATCTGCAAGGCTTCAGCTCAAGCACTGATTAAAATTTGCTTAGATAGAAGTAGGAGCCTTCGGAGCTCCTGGGAATCTCTCACTCTAAAGCACAACCAGAGAATTGTTTCTAGAAAACAAGCCATAAAAATTTCAAATATCACAGAATGGATAAGATCAAAAACTCAGGTGACAGCAGATGCTGGAGAGGATGTGGAGAAAGAGGAACACTCCCCCATTGTCGATGGGATTCCAAGCTGGTACAAACCACCCTGGAAATCAGTCTGGAGGTTCCTCAGAAAATTGGACATTGTATTACCTGAAGATTCAGCTGCACCACTCCTGGGCATATACCCAAAAGATTCTCCAACAAATAATAAGGACACATGCTCCACTATATTCATAGCAGCCTTATTTATAATAACCATAAGCTGAAAAGAACCCATTAAGTCCTTCAACAGAAAATGTGGTACACTTACACAATGGAGTACTACTCAGCTATTAAAAACAATGACTTCATGAAATTCTTAGACAAATTGGCAGAACTAGACAAAATCATCCTAAGTGAGGTAACCCAATCACAAAAGAACACACATGGTATGCACTCAGTGATAAGTGGATATTAGCCCCAAAGCGTGGAATATCCAAGATATAATTCACAGACTACATGAAGTTCAAGAATAAGGAAGACCAAAGTGTGGGTACTTTGGTCCTTCTTAGAAAGGGGAACATGGGAACAAATACAGAGACGAAGTATGAAACAGAGACTGAAGGAAAGGCCATCCAGAGACTGCCCCATCTGGGCATCCATCCCATATACTGTCCCCAAATCCAGACACTATTGTGGATGCAAAGAAGTACATGCTGACAGGAGCCTGATATAGCTGTTTCCTAAAAGCCTGACACATACAGAGGTGGATGCTCACAGCCAGTCAATAGCACAGAGTCCCCAATAGAGGAGTTAGAGAAAGGGCTGAAGGCACTGAAGGGGTTTGCAACCCCCATAGGAAGGACAACAATATCAACCAACCAGACCCCCCAGAGCTCCCAGGGACTAAACCACCAACCAAGGAGTACTCATGGCTCCAGCTGCATATGTGGCAGAGGATGGCCTTGACAGGTATCAATGAAAGGAGAAGCTCTTGCTCCTGTGAAGGCTGGATGCATCAGTGTAGAGGAATTTGAGGACGGGGAGGAAGGAGTGGGTTGTTGGGCTGGGGAGCACCCTAATATTTGCAGGGGAGGGAGGATGGGATAGGGGATTTTGGGGGAGGGGGTACCGTTTAACATTTGAAATATAAATAGAGAAAATATCCAATAAAATCAAATAAATCTGACCCTCAAGTAATTAGTATATTAATAAATGCATGCACAGATAAATGCAGGGTATCAAACGCAAAGCAACACGGATAGAGCGACAGTTGAGAGACGCCTGCTGACTGCATAATGCTTTTGGATTCTCTTAATGCTTAGGGTCTTCATAACATAAGGAAAAATGTCTTCAACGGCATCGTTTCTCAGCTAGGAAGGTTTTCTTGGCGCACATGTCTTCAACGCAGCATTAAGAAAGAAGGCACTCTGCACTGAAAATCTCAAGCAGCATGCGGAAAACACATAATAGCTTTAAGCGTGTTTTTTTTTTTTTTCCTTCCCCATAGTGGTGATGAAAAAAAGATGTGCTGGCCACTGTTCCATTCTGGAATACTGCTGCTACTACTGCAGTATTCATTCCAAAAGGAAAAGAGTAAAGCATCACATAGCGACCGGAAGTAAGATTACGTGGTGATGCTGTCAAGAATGCGTTTTCAGCTCCGAGCTCCCAGGGACCCAACCGCCAACCAAGGGCTATACGTGGTGGGACTGAATGTTCTGGCAGCGTGTGTATAGTAGAGGATTGCAAAGTCGATCATCAATAGGAGGAGAGGCTCTCGGCCCTGTGAAGGTTCTGTGCCAGGGCCAATAAGTGGGAGAGGGTGGGGTGGCAGGCATGGGGAGGGGGGAGGCAACAGGAGTTTGTTCTTGTTGTTTTTTTTTTTTTGTTTGTTTGTTTTTTGGAGGGGAAACTGGGAAAGGAGAAATTTACATGTAAATAAAGAAAATACCTAATTTAAAAAAAAAAAAGAATGTGTTCTCATATAGTCAGTCATTTCATGAAAACAAGAAAAGTCACTTTGGTACATATATCTCTTTGAGTAGAATAATTGGTACGCTTAGAAGTTTTATTTAGTTCATTTTTAAGAGTCATTTCAGAACCAGGGACACAATGCCTTAGAAATGTAGATACAATACTTAAGTTTAGCACAACACTCATTGATTAGCTCAAAAATGCTAGATGGGGCAACTTCAATTCCTTATCTTTACAGGATAGACGGAAAATGAGACCTTAGTGAGATTGAGTGGGTTACCCCTCAGGAGGCAGTAGAGCCAGGTTCAAACATAGAGTACTGAAAACATTACCTTAAATTATAACCAGAACTCTCTTGATTGTCTTCTTTATAAATGTCTACCCATCTTTCAGAGAGGCACCACGAACAGCTAAAGAGCTCATCTATACAAGTTTATAGGCTAATTATTCACCAGCAAAGCCATTTTCCAAGCAAGGCAACTTGTTTAAAAACTGAAAAACTCATCGCGATTGAGCACTTAGGGAACCCTGATCTACAGCAAAGAGCTGAATGTTTCTGTTCAGGACATTGCAAGTATTTGATCTGTGTTATGGGTTATGATTTCTAATGGCCTCCAAAGAAGAGCCATCATCTTGGAGTAGAAGGCTGTCTAGGTACTGTATGCCACACATACAAGAGATACACAAAGATAACACAAGGTGAATGACACTCTTCCTTTCTAATCTAGTAGCTTTGTAATAATCAAATCAATTGACTAACTAGCCCAAGTGAACCAGAATAATGATTCATAGGGAAGCTGTCGATAAAGAATTATAAAGCACTTTCACTATAACTGAAAGAGAGAACACACAGGTTTGTTCATAGCAGCTTTGTTATAATATTTCAGAAAATAAATAATTATACACTGTGTATCAACAACATTTAAGACATAGGAAGATAAGCACATGATTTTCATTTTAAAATTCATAGTAGCAAGTTAGTCCAAACTGTCAGTGCTAGAAGAAAGGCTAAGTAAATCTCAACACATGTATGTTGTAGAATACTAAAGAGTGACGAGAGATGTCCAGCAGAAGGACAGGAAAGCAGATGACAGCTAAAATAAGCAGAAGAGAAATTTACATGCATTTTATACAATTAAAGAAACTCCTACAGGCATAGCCATAGAAAAATGAGCACAAACATTAGTGTAACAACATTTGTGTAAATATAATAGTACTAAGAAAGGCTTTTAAAATGTTCTCAGCCTGGAAAGATCCCCAAGTGGATACTTATTAGTGCCAAGCATGATGGCAAGATCCATCAATGATGCAAAGACCTGTCCGGGAAGTTATCTTTTAGCCTACACATGCACACAAGAGAAGCACAAATACCCATAAAAGTAAATAATTAATTTTTTTAAAATTGCAATAAATTATAACCCAAACATGGATTTGGTAAATTGAACTCAAGTGCTCCAAGCACTCTGCCAACTGAGATATTTCCCTCCCAGATCTTACTGTTTTATATGTATATTTCATAATATAATTTTGCTGTATGAACTTTATGTAATCTACAGAATGTGGGATTTTCATTAAGGAACCCCCAAAGATAACAGAGTTAGAGCCACACTGTTATAACTCCAAATAAGCTGAATGGGGCTGATGGGCTAGAAGTCAGAGGCATGCAGATACATATAGTGCAGAATGAGGTGGCAGCGGGAGAAGGAGATGAAGCACAGGAGAGTGAGCTGGGGAAGAGTTACCATGCGTTCCCTGGCAATATAGCTTTAAAAATGTTTTCCAATTCTCAAAATATACTTACTACCCATAAAAGGAAATATACTACCCTTAGAAAATAATGTACACACACATATATGTGTATATATATACATATATATATATATATATATATATATATATATATATATATAAAATACTGCCAATAAAATATAGGTTTGCATGTAATAGTACAAAGCATTATAAAATCATATTTTTAATGTTGGGGATATATCTACAAAGGACTTAGTAAATAGATCATGGTAAGTAACAGATAAAAATAATGTGTTTTCTGATTTCTTATATGCCTTTAAAAGGACATTAACAGTGATATAAAAATATCAATATTGAGCAGTAAACTGAAGTGAAGTTATCCTGGAAAATCAATCTCATTGAGAAGACTCGACTGAGACAATTAAAATGGACATCACTCAGTGATTTCTGGGCCATGTCATGTGTAGTGACAGATGAATTTGCTCAGATTTTGCCTGAGGCTACAAGAAAAGCATGAGTTCCTACTTTTTGAAGTTCATTTTCTGTCGGGTTCACAAAATATCATGTAGCTTTTGAAACTCTAGAATAGTATTCATTTATTATTATGTCTTCACTTTAAATGTGCTTCTTTTTTCCTTGTGGTTTCACATACATGGGATAAAGAGCAAGGACAGAATCATTAGAAACAATGATACCATATATCAGCAGAACAAGACAGCAAAGATAGGAAATAACTTCGTATGCTGATGGCAGATTAGATTTGTTTTCACATTTAGATTTGTATTGACTCATATAAAACAATGAAAATGATTGCTATCATGAAGAAAACTGTACAGAGTGACCAAAACCCATCAAAGGGCTGACTGAATAGATATGGATAAATAAACTTAAAAAATACCAAATTGGGTTATTGTAGTGGCTATTCCTGGTTGTCAAAATGACTATGTCTGAAATGAACTACAATCCAGAATTAGAAGGCTCACCTGTGGGCCTAATCTGCAGGCTGAGAGATACAAGTTTCTGACCTGAATCTTGGCATGGAGACCTTGAGGAATAGTGGCTACAAATCCCATAGGATTAACATAGAAAGCTCTATGAGTTCAAGATCATCTGGGATTAAGGGTGTGGTGGCATAGTGGCTATGAATCCTAGTAGATTAAGAAAGGTCATCTGGGGTTAAAGGAGTGGTGGCACACATCTTTAACCTGGGCCACACTTTTTGCTGGAGACCCATATAAGGACATTGGAAGAAGGAAGGCTCTCTCTGCTTCGCCTGCTTGCCTTGTGGGACTGAGCAATTGCTGGATCCTTGGACTTCCATTCACAGCTGCTGCCGTGACTGTTGTTGGGAGTTGATTGTTGGGAGTTGGACTACAAACTGTAAGTCATCAATAAATCCCTTTACTACATAGAGACTACCATAAATTCTGTGACTCTAGAGAACTCTAAGACACTCATCTCCTGGAAACTCTTGCACACTCAGTGAAGGAGAGAATACATTTGAGAAGGAATGGGGGAGAAGTGATTGGATGCTTTTTTTTTTTTAACCTGAGTATGATTTTTTTTTTGTTATTTTAAATCAAAGGACACATGGAATGGAACACAGAATGATAACTGAAGGCAGAATTACAATCAAAATATTCAGGAACCAACCTGGACAGTTGTGATGCATCAGAGGCTAAAAGCTCTCAGCCACCTCCTGTGACCTTTTCTCCCATAATTAACACTTTTTTTTTTTCATTTTCATGTTGGCTCTACATATTTTTAATTGTACATAGGTCATTTTGTTTGTCAGACAAGTCTATGTAATTATAATTTAAGGCACCACTAATGTGTCATTCTGGGTTGTGAAAAAATATTTCTATTTGCTTTAAATGCAAAAAAAAAAATCTATTTTCTGTCAATATCAAATAAAAATCCGAGGACTTGAGGGATGCTTCTGACATATCATGAAATTGATGATTATTGCCACCTGTCGACTTGATTGTAATATGCGAAACTCCATAAAAACAAATGAAGCCAATAAAAAGTACTTAATGCTACGATTAACCAACTCACCATGTGGTAAGCACTGAAGATACATAAATACGGAGCCATTTTCATGGGCTGCCAAATGCTTTTCATCAACACTGTAAGGCAGCTGAGGAATTTTTATGCTCACAACAAGCCATTTCTAGTTAGTAAAGGTAATTACATTTTTACTAATGCTGCTTAAGGAATAGTGCGCTTACTGGAGCTATGTGAATAACTGTGCATCCCAGTTCCTAACCCAAGTCCAACAAAGGACAGAAGCAGCCAACCTCACACGTCTTCTACTTTCATGGCACCCCACTAATAGAGCCTTCATGTCAGTTATCTGGCACCCCCATGTTTAAATATAGAATATATTCCTAGAAATTATGAACTCTAGAGTCACAGACAGGGCAGTGTTCTGATGACTGAAATTACAGAGTAGATTATATTATTCCTTTTAGTACCTTCTGCAGTATGACAGATCCACTGAAGACCGTAAAAGGAGCAACTGAACTGTCCTGGCGGGTGACTCTGGCTGGGGCTTGTGACATGCATCATATTACAGGTAGTGCAAAGCAACTACCACTAAGATCATCTCAGTATAAAAAAGTTGCCAGTGTCTGAATAAAACTTGTTTTCTAATGAGAAGTTGTCTCATATTTCTGAAAGTCCTTCTTTCCTTCCTTCCTTCCTTCCTTCCTTCCTTCCTTCCTTCCTTCCTTCCTTCCTTCCT
>JADRCD010221407.1:30225-41155 GCA_019843815.1 Montemys delectorum | reverse complement strand
CCAGTGGGCTGGATGACTAACTCACAGTCAAAATTTCTAATGCCTAATACCAAATTGGTCTGGTTTAAAAGAACTTCAGGGACAAAAATGAAGATGAGACTGAAGGAAAGGAGTTCCAATGATAGGACCAACTTGAGATTCATCTCATGAGAGGACACCAAGGCCTGACACTATTACTGATGCTATGATTGCTATGATGTGCTTACAATTGGGAGCCTGGAATAGCTGTTCTCTGAGAGGCCCTACCAGCAGCTGACTGAGACAGAAGCAGATGCTTACCCTCAACCATTGGACTGAAGTCAGGGATCCCTGTGGTTGAACTAGGGTAAAGACTGAAGAACATGAAGGGAAAGTGACCCCATAGGAAAACCAGCAGACTTAATTAACCTAGACTCCTGAGAGCTCCCAGAGACTGAGCACCAACCAGGAGCATACTCCGTCCAGTCTGAGGCCCCTGAAACATATATAGCAGAGGTCTGCCTCGTCTGGCCTTGGTGGGAGAAGATGTACTAATTCTTTGAGGTCCTAGGGAAGGGGGTACCCTGGTGGTGGGAGCACCCTCTTGGAGGCAAGGAGGAGGAGGAATGGGAGGAAGAACTTTGGGAGGGGGAAAAGGAGGAAGGGGCAACAACTAGAATGTAAAATTAATAATTAAAATAAAAAATAGTCTATTATAATAATTCCACATTTGCTGGAATTTTGTCCTTAATTTATTTGGGAATTTCATGTCATTTAAGGATTTGTGTATGATGTCAAATGAATAATACATGAAATTCTCATGGGTACTTCTTATTATCAATTGGATTATTGCATTTGACTATGATATGTTCAAATATTTAATTATTATTACTACATGTGTCTACAAGTGCATTTCCAGGACAGGTGTTTTTGTTTGTGTGTGTGTGTGTGTGTGTGTGTGTGTTTCTAATTTTATTTTTTTCCATTGATTGTTTTATTTATTGACATTTGAAATGTTATCCCCCTTCCCAGTTTCCCCTCTGTAAACCCTCTATCCCACCCCCTCTTCCCCTTGCTTCTATGAAGGTGCTCTCCCACCAACCCACCCACCTGCCCTAACATTCCACTATTTAACCCAGAATTGCTACTGTCTAAAGGAAGTACAGAGACAAATAGTAGAGCAGAGAGTGAAGGAAAGATCATCCAGAGACTGTCCCCACTGGAGAGCCATTCCATACGTGGACACTAAACCCAGACACTATTGCTGATGCCAAGAAGTGCTTACTGACAGGAGCCTGATATAGCTGTCTCCTGAGAGCCTCTGACAGAGCCTGACCAATAAAGATGCAGATGATTTCAGCCAACCATCAGGGTAAGCATGGATACCCCAGTGGAGGAGTTAGGGGAAGGAGTGAAGGAGCTGAAGGAGTTTGCAACCTCATAGGAAGAACAACAATATCAACCAACCAGACCCCCTAGACCTCCCACGGACTAAACCACCAACCAAAGAGTACACATGGAGGGACTCTTGGCTCCAGTTGCATATGTAGCAGAGGATGGCATTGTCTGGCATCAATGGGAGGGGAAGCCCTTGGTCATGTGAAGGCTTGATGTCCCAGAACAGATGTTTTAATGGCTGTTAAGAGATAAAAATTGGTGACCATCTCCTATTTGGATTGGAATAGATTTACTTCTAGAGTGTTTAAACTAATCTGCAATTCCACTAGCAATCTTATGCCAATTATAATGGCTAAGAACAAAACTCAAGTGACAGCAAATGCTGCAGAGGATGTGGAGAAAGAGAAACACTCCTGCATTGTTGGTGGGATTTCAAATGAATACAACTGCTCTAGAAATCAATCTGGCAATTTCTCAGTAATCTGGAAATAGTTTTACCTGAAGACTCAGCAATGCTAGGTTATCATATCTACAATATATCTGTATATCATATATATCAATATTTATTATACAAATAGAACTATTGTATACACAATTAAAAGACATTTGTAGAAGAATACATGGAGGACTGGTAGGATGTTTATTCTTTTCCTTGATATCTTTTAAGTTGTACTTGATGGATTAAATTTACATATATATTATCTTAATTCTTTTTAATTGTATGATAAAAGATAAAAAGGAAGTAAAGACATTTCGGAGGAAAGAAAAGAAAAATACAAAAAAAATCATCACCTGATATTTACAATTATTTATTCCATCACAACTGGTTTTCATATCAATTTCAATTATGTATGTCACAGCTCAGCCAATTGTGGTTCTTTGGTATATGAGAAAAAGTTTATTCCTGAATATTATTTAGTATCCTGTCTTAATTAGGTCCTCACTGTCTTCCATAATCCTTAATCATAGAGCAGGATAATCCTGAGTGATGCCAACAGGGTATCTTGTTTTAGGCAACACTCATTTTAGTTTCTATTACAGTGGGACAGTCTAGTTTTCCTCATGATGAGTATTAGACATTCTACCCAGCACAGTAATTTCTGCCTAGCCTATTGACTGAGAGCATGTGTAATCCAAATGATCCAAATGATCTACATAAACTCTTCCAGTTATATTGAATCATTGTTGCTTATTGTGGGGTCGTGGGCTGAGCCGGCAACCTGGTCCTGGTCGGTCTAGCAAAAGGTCTGGAACTCCAGAGATCCAGTCAGGGGTAATTTCCACCTGTATGGGAAGGAAGATGTTTGAGCACACTTCCTGAGCCTCTGGTTCCTGTTGCAGTTACGGAGTCCACAACACCCCTGCAGGAGAGGTGTGTGATATTGGTCACTATAGGCAGAACCAAGCCTTCCCACATGCAAATGAGGTTTCCCCAAGCTCAGTCCAAATCAATGAGAAGTACCTGCAGTCGAATCCTGAATCAACCCCAAAACTATATATAAATTCTATCCAGGGAATTAAACGTGTGAGAGAGTAGTCCGTTGTCTGAGTCTTTTATTCTAAAAGCTATAACACTTGGGAAGAGGTCTGCTCTCCTGAAACTCCGCCTGAAGCTATGCTGCACTCCTCACTGGCTAGTCGGCCTCTCAGTGGTCCAGCCCAACCCAACTCAGTGCAGGGCAGCGATGAGTAACTGAATAACCTGGAACATTTTCTGTCCCATGCAGGTCAAAATTACCACCCACTGGGTCTCTGGGGTTGCAGCCCTTTTGCTAGACCAGGACCAGGTTGCTTGCACAACCCATGGCCCCACAGCTCATGAAAAACCATCTTTTTCTTTTTCTTTTTAGCATTTTTTATTAGATATTTTCTTTATTTACATGTAAATTTCTCCTTTCCCAGTTTCCCCTCCAAAAAACAAACAAACAAACAAACAAACACAACAAGAACAAACCCCTGTTGCCTCCCCCCTCCCCATGCCTGCCACCCCACCCTCTCCCACTTATTGGCCCTGGCATTCCCCTACACTGGGGCACAAAACCTTCACAAGGCCGAGGTCCTTTCCTCCTATTGATGATCGAATTTGCGATCCTCTACTATACACATGCTGCCAGAACAATCAGTCCCACCATGTATAGCCCTTGGTTGGTGGTTGGGTCCCTGGGAGCTCTGAGGGTACTAGTTAGTTCATATTGTTTTCGTCCTAAGGGGTTGCAAACCCTTCAGCTCCATAGATCCTTTCTCTAACTCCTTCATTGGGGATTGTGTACTCAATTCAATGGATGGCAGTGAGCCTCTACATCTGTATTAATCAGGTATTGTCAGATAGCTGTCAGCTACCTCTCAGGAGATAGCTATATTGTCACATGTTCTGTCCTACCCACAACTTTCAGCTTTCCTACATAGTGGAGAGAATGAACTGCACAACCAAAGGTTTAAAAATTTGCTGCTCAAATCCAAACTGGCTCATCTGATTTGATGTTATGTTTTCAGTTTACTGAGGAATCAGAAATAACTACATATCCCTCACATTAGAAGGTATAACCTTATATATCCCATGAAATTCTTAGAAATTCACATGGTTTGAATGTCTCTGGATTTTTAGATTCGTATCTGTAAACATCTTATTCAAAGGCCTAATGTAGTCAGATTGTTGATTATTTGATTCAATCACTACAAATTCACAAATATTATGGACACCTTGAATGTCACCTTGAAACCAGAGATAGTCACTTTCCTTGTGACCAAATTATGACACGGGCCAGCTAATATAACTATGTAAATGTATATTTTTAGTACATACTAAAGGAAATAACTTCTTGTGTTTGTGTGAACAGCTATGGAAAAACTGTGTTTGCTCTATGAGATTAGGTATGCAGCAGATATAAGTAGATGGTTAATTTTCTTGAATTCCTAGTAATAATAGCTGTGATTACAATAATAGTCAGGTTTGACTGCTAATAATCTGATGTTATTCTCCAACATCTACCAGTAATTTGCACAGATAAAATAGGAACAGTGAATGAGGATACTCTAGGAACCATACCCTATATCTTTTAAGTCATCCTTAGCAATAAAGTATTATTTCTTATATGTAGGTTTTCAAGGTAGGCAATTCAAATGACTTCCATTAAATTTACCCTACTGTAATGATTTTTTTTTTATATACAGTAGAGGACTAACATGGAGATTCTACCACCTGTCACATAGAATCATTCAAGTTATGTTTTCAGTTACTTTGGGGATGGTCACAGTAGACCATCTTGATCCACTCTGAGATAAATCCTAGCTAAAGCTGTTGAACATAAAACTTCCCAAAGCTTCTGTTCTGACATTTGGACAACAGTGATTCTTTTGGTGGGTTGCAATTAGTCTCAGTCTAAACCATATGTGCAGTAGTAGTACCCTGAAAACTACATTGGCTTATACAAACAGAATTCAGGAAGACTTGGAGAAAAGTCACCTTTCAAGTTTGTTTCTCAATAATTCTTGTCCTTACCATTGAAAGACTTATGCATCAGCAAACTGTGTCAAATCTCTGAACTGGTTTAAGTACTATGGAGTTTTCTTAAAAAGAAACAAAAAACAAAAAACATATTCCAATTAACCTGGATCAAAATTTATCAGAACACTCTCAGATGACTACTCAAATCAATTAATGAATTGTAAGTTATTGTGTATAATTCTTTTTCTATTTTCTCCATTCATTATGGCAGTTGAGTAGATCACTTGGTGTTAAATTCAATAACATGCAAAATATCCACTGTATTTTCCTTAATTTAGCCATTGGAGTTTTCAGAATGAGCTCTGGTTCTCAGATATGAGCAATCAAATAGATATTCAAGGTTTCTGGTTTTTCCCATCACATGTTAAAACTATGCATTTTAGACCCAAATAATGTTGAATAAATCACAATTGACAAACCCACTTCAGAATTCCAATCTCCTTTTTCTGAAAGACCAACTTGTACTTTAAACCAAGGTATATCTTATATTTTCTCCTTACTTTTTTAGGCCATTTTTGTTTCATATTTCAACCTATTAAAGGAAAACACCAGTTTAACTTTTTGTAAATGCAGAGTTTCTACTCAGTGAATCAATCTGGCCAATGAGTTAAAATTGATTTAACTTTATGCTCCTCTTTGGTAATTTAAATATGAACAACCCATGGGAAATGGCATTATTAGAGGTGGTCTTACTGGAGTATATGTGGCCTTGTTAGAGGAAGTATGTCCCTGTGGAGTCAGGGCTTTGAGGCCTTATATATATACTCAAATCTGGCTAGTGTGACACAGTATCCCTAGAATCAAGATGCAGAATTCTTGGCTCCTATAGCACTAAGTCTCTCTACAGCATCCCATGCTACCCACCTGATGATAATAGACTGAACCTCTGTATGCCAGCCATCTCCACTTAAATGTTTGCCTTTATAAGAGTTGCTTTAGTCACAGTGTCTCTTCATAGCAATGGAAATCCTGACTAAGGCTGCATTGGTACCAGGGACTAGGGTATTGCTTATGATGGGCATGGCCACGGTTTTGTTTGGAAGAATGTGAATTTTAGGACTTTGGATTTGGAAAGCAGTAGAATGCTTAAAGTGGAGCTTTATAGGCCATCCTAGTAGGAATATAGAAGACATTGGTGCTGAGGGTGGTTTGAACTGATGGAATTGGATGAAGAGCTTTTTATAGAGAAGCATTTTAGTTCTTGAAATTGAAATCTTGAGATCTTGAGATCATTCTTGTTATATTTTGGTGACGAGTGTGGCTGCTTATTTTCCTTGTCTAAAGAGTGTGAATGGGGCTAAAGTGAAGATATTTAGATAAATTACATTGAGGAAGGGAATCTAAAATCTGCCTACCATAGACTCTGTCCTGTGACTCACAGGACAGAGCATTTTGATGAAGAAATTTTGATCAAGGATAGCAAGCTTAGAAAGAAAATAATAACAATAATATCAAATAATCAAAGAAAAGCAAAATGTATGATTCAAGTATTAAAGGGACACCAGGAGTAGAATGGAGCTAAATCTTTATGTTCAAGCACATAAACAGATTAAGGGAATGGTGACTTCAAGGCAAGATTATCCTTGGCTATGCTTATTGTTTATGCATTTGCAGCTAAACAAGGGATAGTTATATCATACTAGGCATTATTATGATCTGTTGATTGCTTTTATTTGAACATAAGAATATATGTTTGAGTGTCAAATAAACAAGCAAAAACTAAAACAGTCCCCTGTTCCCTCCTCCCTCCCCCTGCTCACCATCCCAACCCTTCCTGCTTACATGGCTCCAGCAGCATGCATATGCTTTAAATATTTCCTAGGAATATATTTTGATATTGTCTCTATTGTGACCATTGTATAATATTAGTTTTTATTTTCAGTGCAATACTAAATTCTAAAGGAAAATTTATAGTAACTTAATGTCAACAATAAGTTAATTTTATATTGAAGTGAATTTTACAAAAAAATATGTCATATAAAAGAATTTAGATGTCTTTTCAAATTAAGCTTAGCATTGCACATCTTTTGAATCAGATTGAAAATTTCTTCTGATACTGATACATGCCAAAATTTGAAGATAATCTTCCATTTTTTTTTAAAAAAGTCAAAAGAAATGGATATCCAACATCTGCTTAGCTCTTAGATCTAAGTAAAGTGTGTGTGTGTACAGTGACAGGAAGTTGGAATTACGCACATCAAAATGTAATCAGAGACCATCTCAGAACTTTCAAATTTTATACATAAAGGCACGTAGTCTTTTAGTCCAGGTCTCTACATTCAGCAAACACCTGGCTAGATTAATATAAAAGAACCAATAGCCTTATGTTTTCAGAATCAGTTCCTAGAATAACAGTTTAATTGCATTAATTCCTTCCCCCAATAATACATCAGCTAGTATTAAATGAAAGTGACCCTGGTAGGGGTTGGAAAGACATGAAATAAAAGGCATATGAGAACAGAGAGTGGTGGATTGAGAAAATTAAGTTTAGTTAATGCCAAGTATTGTCCTAGAAGTTTGAGCTGAGTTTGCCCTTCCCAAGCCACTTAGGAAACAACCACAGTATGGCAATTATTATCACACTGGCTGAGTAGAGAAAAATAATGCGGTGGCATGTACTGACATAGCAGGCTCTAGGCCAAGATTAGGAAAATGTCCTTCTGCAGCCACTGGAAGATTCTCTCACTTCAATGTGAAGCAAAAAGGACATGAATAGGGTGACAGGAATATTGCCTGTGTGACCAGAGTAAAATGAGGACTTGTGTTTAGAAGAGAAAAGCACTCACACTAATATTTGTATATTTAAAATGCTTTGGGAACTAGTTCTCTGGGAACAGAAATGCATGTACTAGAGATCATCACTTTATAATTTCTTGACTTGCTAACACAGTCAATTCCTAACTGAGTGTGGCAAATTGCTAACAAGAAATGAAAGCTGTGTATAAGGCAACCGGGTAATGGATCCATCACGAGAACAAATTCCAGGATAAAGTCCTATTCACAGTGGGTTCCTATGTGCCTGCACTAACTTGAACAGCTGTGGATCTCTAAGTACATTTCCTAATCCTTCTGTGTCTGAGTTCCTCCATCTGTGAAGATGGATACTTACACCTGTTCATGGCCAATTAGGTAGCAGTTGTGGCTCCTAAAGTCTGATGGAGTTGGTTTCCTCACTAAGGATATGCATATGAAGTTGTTTGGTCTGGCATTTTAATATTTAACTGCTTGAATATTTTGGCACTTTAATTTAACAGTTTAAAAATATTTTTGAATTGTTTACACTTTAATGTAGAGTAGAAAGCATAAGTCACTAAATGAATAAATTTAAGACCATTTCTTCTCTATTTATGGAAAGAATCTGTAAGTTCATTAGAGATTTCACATATCAATTGGACATTTCTAGAAAAAAATATTCTGTAAAATAGACAGCTATTTTTTACTGAACATAAAAGTTGATTAATAAAAATGAATAAATAAAACTAACTTGAATACATATGTACATATTATGTTTTTAATCTTTCTCTTACCCACATGTGTATATGTATTAATATTGATGAATATTAATATATTTTATGTACAGAAGTATATATATATATATATATATGTATATATATCCCAGTTACATAAAGTTTTTTTTTTTGTATTTTCTTTATTTACACGTACATTTTCCCCTTCCCATTTTCTCCTCCAAAGCAAACAAACAAACAAACAAACAAAAACAAGAACAAACCCCTTTTGCCTCCCCCCTCCCAATGCCTGTCACCCCACCCTCTCCCACTTATTGGCCCTGGCATTCCCCTACACTGGGGCACAAAACCTTCACAAGGCCGAGGTCCTTTACTCCTATTGATGATCGAATTTGCAATCCTCTACTATATACATAAAGTTTTACACAAAATGATGAATCCTTTGTTGTTGATTTAAAATTAATCTGAAATTATCTCCACTGACACTTGTTTGCAAAAAAAAAAATTAGTTTTCTTCAGTTGAGTCTTACTGGGTGTACAAAGTATTCTTAAGGGTAGGCCTCATGCCCAGAGGTAGACAGCAAACACAGAACAAACTTAATGGTATTTTTTGTGGACTTTCCCCCTTATTTACTATGGTTTCTGAGTTTGTGTTCCTATGTGTTTGAATTTTTGTGCATTCATGTGTGTTTGTGTTTTTTCTTGTGATTTTTCTTTGATTCTAAAAAATATATTGCTTTTTGTTTGTTTGCCTATTTTTTTTTTATCTGAAAGGGGAGAAAAATGGATGTGAAGTTTGGTAGGTGGGGATCATGTAAATAAATAAATTCTGCTGGAATCTTCTCATTATTTTAATCTACAAGACTCTGGCTGAAAAGACAAAAATTAAAATAAAGTAACATGATCTCTTTTTTTAACCTGTCTCTTATTATTGAATGAAGGTCCATTGTCTCCCTAGACCTTCTTTGTGACCATTTTAGCCATTCATTCTCAGATATTTCCATCCTATTTTTCACTCTATGGTCCAGCTGAAAAACACTCTAACAGGGATACACACATTTACCTGGGACATGAGTAAATTACTTTTATCTTTCTTCTTTAACTCTTTCATTAAGGTCTCTCTAGATTATCACTTTTAAAAAGCTATTTCCTTTTTTTAAATTAGATATTTTCTTTATTTACATTTCAAATGATATCTCCTCTCCAGGTTTCCCCTTCAAAAACAAAAACAAAAACAAAAACAAAAACAACAAAAAAAAACCTGTTCCCTCCCCCCTTCCCCTGCTCACCAACCCACCTTCTCCTGCATCCTGGCCCTAGCATTCCCCTACACTGGGGCATAGAACCTTCACAGGACCAAGGTCCTCTCTTCCCACTGATGATCGACTTTGCCATCCTCTACTATATATATGCTGCTGGAGCCATTAGTCCTACCACGTTTACTCTTTGGTTGATGGTTTAGTCCCTGGGAGCTCTAAGGGTACTAGTTAGTACATATTGTTGTTCATCCTAAGAGCCTGCAAACCCTTCAGCTCCTTGGGTCCTTTCTCTAGCTCCTTCACTGGGGACCCTGTGCTCAGTCCAATGGATGGCTGTGAGCTTCTACTTCTGTATTAGTTGGGTACTGTCAGGGCCTTTATAGGAGACAGCTATATCAGGCACCTGTCAACCAGCACTTGCTGGCATCCACAATAGTGTCTGGGTTTGATGATTGAATATGGGAAGGATTCCCAGGTGGAGCAGTCTCTGGATTGTCCTTCTTTTAGTCTCTGCTCTATAGTTTGTGTCTGCAACTCCTTTGATAGGTATTTTGTTCCCCCTTCTAAGAAGTATCCACACTTTGATCTTCCTTCTTCTTCTTCTGTTTTTTGTGGTTTGTGATTGTATTTTGGGTATTCTGAGCTTCTGGGCTAATATCCACTTATCAGAGAGTGAATACCACGTGTGTTCTTTTATGATTGGATTACCTCACTCAGGATGATATTCTCCAGATCCATCCATTTCCCTAAGAATTTCATAAATTCTTTGTTTTTAATAGCTGAGTAGTACTCCATTGTGTAGATGTACTACATTTTTCTGCATCAATTCCTCTGTTGAGGGACATTTGGGTTGTTTCCAGTTTCTGGCTGTTATAAATAAGGTTGCTATGAATACACAAGTCTCTGAAGAAAGAAACTGAAGAAGATCTCAGAAGATGGAAAGATCTCCCATGCTCATGGATTGGCAGGATTAATATAGTAAAAATGGCCATATTATGGGAAAGCACTCTACAGATTCAATGCAATCCCTGTCAAAATTCCAACTCAATTCTTCACAGACTTGGAAAGAAAAACTTGCAAATTCATCTGGAATAACAAAAAACCTAGGATAGTGAAGACTATTTTCAAAAAAAAAAAAAAAAAAAAAAAAACCTTTGGAGGAATCACCATCCCTGACTTTTAAGCTGTACTACAGAGCAATTGTGATACAAACTGCATGGTATTAATACAGTGACAGGCAGGTGGATCAATGGAATAGAATTAAAGACCCAGAAATGAACCCACACATCTATGGTCACTTGATCTTTGACAAAGGAGCTAAAACCATCCAGTGGGGGGGGGGG
>JADRCD010221407.1:3251-30125 GCA_019843815.1 Montemys delectorum | reverse complement strand
TCTATGGTCACTTGATCTTTGACAAAGGAGCTAAAACCATCCAGTGGGGGGGGAAAAAAAGACAGAATTTTCAACCAATGGCAGTGGCTCAACTGGGGATTAGCAAGTAAAAGAATGCAAATTGATTCATTCCTTTCTCCTTGTTCAAAGCTCAAGTCCAAGTGGATCAAGGACCTCCACATAAAACCAAATACATTAAAACTAATAGAAAACAAAGTGAGGAAGAGCCTTGAGCACATGGGCACAGGGTAAAATTTCCTGGAAAGAACACCAATAGTTTATGCTCTAAGGTCAAGAATCAACAAATGAGACCTCATAAAATTACAAAGGTTTTGTAAGGCAAAGGGCACTGTTAATAGGACAAAAAGGCAACCAACAGATGGGGAACAGATCTTTACCAATCCTATATCTGATACAGGACTAATATCCAATACAAAGAAATTAAGAATTAAACTCCAGAGAATCAAATAACCCTATTAAAAATGGGGTGCAGAGCTAAACAAGGAACTCTAAACTGAGGAATATTGAATAGCTGAGAAGCACCTAAAGAAATGTTCAACATCGTTAGTCATCAGGTAAATGCAAATCAAAACAATCCTTCGATTCCACCTCACATTAGTCAGAATGGTTAAGATCAAAACTTCAGGTTACACAGGTGCTGGTAGGGTTGTGGAGAACGAGGAACACTCCTTTGTTGCTGGTCAATTGCAAGCTGGCACAACCACTCTGGAAATCAGTTGGCAGTTCCTCAGGAAATTGGGCATAGTACTACCAGAGTACCCAGCTATATCACTCCTGGGTGGGAGAGGGGAGAGGGCAGGTAAAAGGGGAACATGATCAGGTATGGGCCAGCAGATAGAGTGGAAACAGGCAACCTTGGGGGGTGGGAGTGGGGAGTGGACCCTCTAGAAAGTACCTGAGACCTAGGAGGTGAGAGATTCTCAAGACTCAAAGGGAAGGACCTTAAATGAAGTGCCCAAAAGTGGAGAGAGGTAACTTATAGAGTTCACCTCCAGTAGAAAGAGAGGGTATCAAGTGGAGGGATGGATTTGCCTCTCCACTGTCAAAAACTCTAACCCAGAATTGTTCCTGTCTAAAACAACTGCAGGGACAGAAACAGAAGAGAGCAAGAGAAAGGCACTTCAGTGACCAACCCTACTTGAGATCGATCTCAAGGGGAACCTCCAAGACTTGACACTATTATTGATGCTATAGTGTCCTTACAGACAGGAGCCTAGCATGGCTGTACTCTGAGAGGCCCAACAAGCAGCTGACTGAAACAGATACACATAATTAAACCCAACTGTTGGACTGAAGTTGGAGATCCCTGTGGGTGAATTAGGTAAAGGCTAAAAGATATTGGGGAGGAGGACAACTCCATCGGAAGACCAGAAGTCTCAACTAACTTGACCCTGGAGAACTCTCAGACACTGAGCCACCAATCAGGTAGTATATATGAGCTGGTCCGAGGCCCCAGACACATAGGCAACAGAGGACTGCCTGATTTAGTCTTAGCAGGAGAAGATGTTCCTAACCCTAGAGAGACTTGAGACCCCAGGGAGTGGAGAGGCCTGGTGGGAGAGTATCTTCTTGAAGACAGGGGAGAGGAGGGATGGGATGAGGAACTGTGGGAGACCAGACCAGGAAGGTGGATAATGACTGGATTGTAAAAAAATAAAAGTAATTAAAAACTACAGAAAGAAAATCTAGGAAATTGGAGACACTATTAATAGGTCAAATAGATGAATAATTGGTAGGGAAGAAGGGGGATAAATCCGAGTCAAAGGCAGAGAAAGTATACTGAAAATCACACAAGAATTTTCCATAGCCTAAAGAAAGATTTATTTATAGTGGTTCAAGAATAATAAACACAAAATAAGCAGGGACATAAAAGAAACTCCCCACAATGCATACTAATCAAAATTAAAAGCACCGAACAAATAAAGGATACTAAAAGCTGCAAGGAAAAGGGCCAATTCAAACATAAGTTAGAATAACACCTGGCTTCAGGAATCTGAAATGATGAGGCTTGGAGGGATCTACAGATCTGCGAGAAGGCAATTGTGAATCCAGGCTACTAGCCAGAAAAAACTATTTACAGGGAAAGTAATAAAATCCATGGTAGAAAGAAATTAAAACAATTTTTATCTACCAATAAAACTCTACAGAAGTCACTAAAAGTAAACGATGTCTGAAAGGTGAGCTACAACCTAACAACATACAAGGAATAAATAATGCAAAAACCGTTATTTGGGAAAGAAAATAGACACCACCACAACAATATAACAAGTATTAATAAAGATGACTTGTTAACAAACGTCAAAATTTTATCTTTTCCTACATTAAAATATATACTAAGATACTGAATTAGAAAACAGGTTTCATCTTTCTGCTCCGTCCACTAACACATCCAACCACTGAAGACAGATGCTATCCTGGGATCAAGGAATGGAGAAACATATTACAAGCAAATGGAACCTAAAGGCATGCAGGTTTTAATATCTGACAAATTAGACTTTAAAGCCAAATTAGTCAGAAGAGGTAGGGAAGGAAACATAATACTCCTTAAAGAAAAAAAAAATCATGAGACAAGATCATAGTACTAAGTGTTCTATAGAGATACTTGAGAAATCTATTAGAAACATAAGGACACAGCTGAATGTTCTAGGAAAGCAAGTAGATATACAAAGAAACAGTAGACAGGAAGCAATTATAAAACCAGGGGAAGAAATTAATGACCTATTTTTAAAAAGAAACAGAGAACACAGAGAATCAATGAAAAATAGTTCTCTGTAAAAAAAAAAAAGACATACAAACTCTTAGTCAAAATAATCAAAAGATATAAAAAGAAGACAAAAGCTAATAAAATTAGTGTTAAAGATACATTGTATCATGTGTGCGCATGGTAGCGTCAGAGGTTTCCATGGGACATCTTCATCTATCATGTACAAACTTATTTTTAATTAATATTAAATATCACTAGGTCATAGGTGTGTATACAAACTTATTGTTTAGGTGCATGTGCCTATGTAGAAACAAGAGGAAGTCATAGAGCCCACTCCTTAAGTACTCTCTGGTTTATTCTCTTTTTACAGTGTCTCTTACTAAACTTGAAGCTTGTTATATTTTGACTAGACTGGCTTGCAAGCAAGCCTCGGCATCCTCCTACCTTCTACCTGGGATGGGGTGGTAGGCATGCATCAAACACCCAGCATTGATGTTTGTGCTGGAATCCAAGTTTAGATTTTCAAGCTTGTGTATCAAATTCTTCTACACAGTCATGTGCTCAGTCCATTTTTTTTTTAAATTGAGACTTTTAGACCTATGATTGCCTCTTAGCATGCTTACCATTACATCCCACAATTTTAATATGTTGTTTTATTTACATCTAATTCAACATATTTCATAGTCATTTCTCTTAACCCTTACTTGAGATATCTTTATTTAGGGAGGTTTTGCTCACTCAGAATCTTTATCTGGGTACAGGGGTTTTCTTCTTGTTTCTGTTTGTATCTTCTTTTTTTTGTGATTTAATTCTATTTACTTAAAATACGTATTTAAGTAATGTTAGCAAATTCAGACAAATTGAAATCATGTAACTTTTCTCCTCATAATGCAATAAAAGTTATAAAAAAGAATATAAGCCTAAATATAAGTATGCCTTCTCATATAATTTTCTCCACTCATATACAGTATGCGATATACTGTCTAGGGAATGGTGCTACCTACAGTGGTTGGGTATGCCCACCTCGAGTAATGAATCATGTTAATTCCTCACAGTTCCCAGAGACTCCTTCCTAAGTGATTTTAGATTTTTCAAGTTGATATTTCACACTAGCCACCACAGACTCCCATCTCTGGTGCTCCTCTGTTTCTAATAGGAGCCTTCAAATCCCATCACAAGCCTAAGATTACTAGGATTTGCTTTCCAAAACATAATTATGAAATCCATTGACACTTAGAAGCTAGGTAAGGTGTCTGCCCTATGCCATGAGACTTAATCTGTATGTTTTTCATTGCCAATCGTTAAAGAATGGGAAATACTGCTGTTAATTCCCATTTACCAAAAGTCAGGCTATAAAATGGCATCATTAATTTTATAATGTGATGTATTAATAATACCCTACAGGTAATAAAAATGGATTTCTAGATTTTTAAAATGTACATTGTAACATGGTACAGTATATGTCACCTCATATAAACCAAGAATGCCTTATAGTTTCCAGAAGACTCTGGTGAATATTACTAAATATAACAAAATACTCTGAGAGAAAGAGTAGCATTGTCTTCACTGGAGATTTAATTATATGTCCAGTGTTTCATAATAAATGGGGAAATGAATTAGAATTTGAGCTGTTTCCTTATTTTTCTTTTTTTTATATTAGATATTTTCTTTATTTACAGGTAAATTTTTCCTTTTCCAGGTTCCTCTCCAAAAAACAAACAAACAAACAAAAACAACAAGAACAAACCCCTTTTGCCTCCCCTCTCCCCATGACTGCCACCCCACCCTCTCCCATTTATTGGCCCTGGCATTCCCCTACACTGGGGCACAAAACTTGCTTTTGGTCGGCTATTTCACTTCTTACTGTTTTGGATCTACTGACCTCTCTCTAAAATAATTCACTACCAAATTCTTCATTATTTTTGAAAGATCTCTCAGAATTGAATTTCTCTCACACTGTTCCAAAATATTGATTCTCCTTAAAAGAGCTACAGACATTTCTGGTTTTATAACTTGCTTCTTTCCCTGCTGGAAACTGACTGTACTGCAGCTGGAGGATTTGACAGAGGCCTTGTTTTTTTTTTTTTTTATTTTCTTTTTTTAACAACAGCTCGCTACAAGTAGGAAATTGGAGAGATTTAATATCTTCAGTTTTCTCAATGTGGAATATGCACCTCATAAAAAATGGAAAGAAACAACATAAACGTCCTGACTCAGGTGAAGTATAGTCCCTGCACGTGGCTCCTAAAAAGAGCAGAAACCTGAGTTCTCTAATACGTATTAATGGAATAAAAAGTATGTAAACTGGGAATATGGAAATGAAGGTGATGGCTTACCTTTTCTAGTTAGAAACTTAGCATAGTCTAGATTGGGGAAGAAGTAATTTCATCTTAATTACTTCACAGAAACCTTCTACAAAGTAGATGGGGCTGATAGAAAGAGAGGGTCATGGATCCCCTGGCACTAACTCTCACTAGTTCTACAGAGAGTTTGTATGCCATTTGAATACAAGTGGTACCTCATTTTATATACATTATTAAGATAATTTTAAATTGCTGATGTTTATTATTTTCATGAGTTTTAACTGATTTACTCAAAGTAGTTTAATGGATTTTGTCACACCATCAGACTGAAGTTTTCCAAATATGTATCTATTTAGTTACATATCATAGTCATTGTTAAAAATAGACTCTGGATGTTACAATATTTGCACATTACTTTATTTTAATGTTTAGAGTAGAGTACATTATAGGATAAGTTAGAACTGGGTCTTAATCAATAAGGGGCATGAGGGCAGAACTTTTCAGAAACACTAGCTCAGCAATAGCAACACTGAATCCAACAACTACAAACATTTCATCTTTCTATTCAGCCTACACTTTCAGCAATGTCACCAAAAACTTGTTACTTAATGGATTCAAAACAGTGCAGATTGAAGGCTAGTAGATAAAGAATATTTCTTGTGGATATTTTACTGTTCACATTGCACAAACATCTGTTAAGAAAGGAGTTTAAATATTCAGAGACCCAGAACTTCAGAAAGCACATTTTATTCATGCTTTGTATTTATTTGTTTAACTGTGCTTGGATTGTGTTGTGATATAGAATTTTTAGGGAGTAAGTACTTTTACATACAACTTCTATGATTGTTATTTATCTATAGAAACTAAAAATTATCATGTTGAACAGAAAAAGTGAGTTTACAATGACAAGAAATGCCTGCAATAATTAATTAGTTTATTTATTTCATAAAATTACCTGTAGGCCTTTAAATAATGATCCAAATGTATTTTTGGATGTAAAATAAAATGAACAAATACTCAGTTGTAAGGTGTTAAATGTTTCATTTTGTAAACCATGTTATAGCAAGCCAATTTATTCATTTTAAATTAATCGATTTACTTTATACAAAAGATTTCATTATCTACTAGGGATATAGTGCAGTTGATAGAGGACTAGCCGGACATGATTGAAGTCAAGTGTTCAATCTCTAGCGTGACATATAGCAGGCATGGTGATTGTGATGGCTGTTGTTGGTTGTCAACTGGACTACATCTGAAATAAGCTACAATCCAGAAGTGGAGGGCACATCAATGTGAGACTGTTTTCTTGGTTTGAAGTGGGTAAATCTACTTTTAGTCTGAACCTTTGAGGTAGGAAGACATGTGCCTTGACCTAGGTCTTTTGAGGCAGGAAGATACACCTTTAATCTGCACCATATCTTCTGATCTATAACTATAAGGACATGGAAGATGGGAGCATTTGTTCTTTGCCCTATTACTCTTACCTTGTTATCAGGTCTATATTCTCCTTCACTGTCATTAGAGCATATGTCCTTGTAATCTCAGCATTGACTGAGGACCAACTAAATGATCCAACCTTTTGAACTGAGCAACTTCTTGATTCTTGAGCTTTCTGCTGATAACTTGCCATTGTTGAATTAATTGTACCATAGTCTCAAGGTGATTCTAATAAATCTTCATCTCTATCTCTGTTGCTCCCTCTCTCCATCTCCATTTCTTTCTCTATCTTTATCTCTCTATCTCTATCAGCCCTTAAGTCTGCCTCTATCTGTGTTTCTATCTATGTATGAATCTATCATGTATTTATCTCTCTCTCTATATATATATATAGATAGAAAATATATAGAAAAAAGAGAGAGAAAAAAGATAGAGTTAGAGATGCATATATGTGTATATAAAGAAATTATTTCTATAATTTCTGCTGTCTAGAGAATCCTGACTAAGATAGTGAAACATAACTATAATTGTAGCAATGGCAGGGGCATATGCTAAGTTATAGTCTTCTTTATATATGAAAAGTTCGAGACCGGCCTGGGGTAAATGAGACCTCATCTAAAAAAAAGATTCATAATCTCATGAAAAATATACATTTTAAAATTTTATTTAAGTAGCCTATTTTATACTGTTTACCCTCATATTATTATTGAGCAATTACCTGTATTGAGAATTTAATTTCATTTATAACGAACTGGTAGAAGTGTTGAACACACTGTAGTAGAAATCAAAAATGTTTTAGAAATAAACTATTTATAAGCATAAAAACTATAATGAGTGCTAAATAGACAGAACACTGTCAGCAAAGAGTTTTGTATGCAAAGGATTTAATTCACTGTAGAATAATTTATAAATTAACATTGACATTTTGATATAGTGTTCATACAAAATACATAGCAAATTCTCAAAAAAGGCGTTAACTTTTTATAGCTTTCTCTAGTAAAACAATGTTATTTTTTTGGGTTTATCTCATTTTTCTGGAATAGTACCATGGTGCATTGTTGGTTTTGAATTAAATATAGTTAAGTAATAAAATGAATAATGGCCCTGTGATCTGTGTGTTCTTTGGTCTAGCACAGTTTCATTCATAGAGTAAGTTGTGTTTGTATGTGATCATCACAATCCTAGTAGAGTGCTTGACAAGAAAGAGTTCTTTATCCCTATTGTTCTTGATAGGTGTAGAAGCAAACACAGATGAAAGCATCTTTTTAAAAATTAGTACTACTATGTATTTGTTGGGGAGTTTGAACACTGAATGTTCCAAAGTACACTGTGTCTGTATTTTGAGAGAGTTACACATTTAAACAGTAACATTAATTCTCTACGTTCAAATATGAAAAGGTATGATTAACATTGCATAATGTTAGCATATATGAAGATTTCAAGCTTGTCTTTGAATCTTCCACCTGTTTCCAATTTTGTTAACTTCAGATTATTTTTCCATGACATGGTTCATTAATTTCTTACATTATAGAATAATTTTGTTATCTTAAAAGCAGTCATGGATCTTGGAAGAGAAACTACAAACATCACTTTATTAAGCCAGCATAATACATGAGTACATTCTAAGCAGTTGTCCTTAGAACTACAGATAAATATAGTCCTCACCCCTCATCAAGGAATAAAGTGACCGTGACCATTATAGCAAAGGGACAATCAATCAAAATACAGAATTGTATAAGACAGTTCCAATGGATAGCTCATCAAAGGCTCAGGAAACATTATAGAAGAAAGGGCAGAAAGAATGTAAGAGACAGAGAATCAGAGAGTTTGCTCTGGCATTGTGTCATTATGTTTTACAAACATGACTGCCTAAGCATAAGCTGAAAAAGAACAACAATAAACATAATAAAACATAAAGCGGAAATCCCAGAAGGCCTTAGTGCTACACAAAGAACTACATGGAGCTAATGAATGATGAAAGTAGAAGTAGTCTTCCCCAGGGAAGATCACTCAAATTGAGTAAGCAGTACTAAATCATCATCCCTGAAGACATATAAGCAAATAACAGACAAACTAAGGAGAATGTATTGAGAAATAGATACATAGATAGAGATTAGATGTAGGTATAGCTAGAAGTTATAAATAAAGATATAGATTATATAGGTATAGATATATTGATATATTAGTTATAGATGTAGGTATAGATATAACTGTAGATAGATATCTATACTAGACTTTTGATTATCTTTTTGTTTTTCTTCCATACTTTCTTAAATCACTTCTATCCCTTCCAACTCCCTACACTAGGTAGGAGAAAACAAAGGTTAGACCATGTCCTGATAACTAGAGGTACCTTCCTTGGGGCAAGTATGATCTTTGCATATATGATATCCAATTTCTTCTTCTCCAAGTTTGCACAGGACAACTTGACAAACCACAACAAAGTACAACAAGAGCAATCAGCTGGCCAATTAGCCTGTTCTATCAGGGCTGTATTAGTTTTAAATACTCTGAAGAGAGGCCCCAGAATTCCAAACATAAACTTTCTGAAGCTGACAAAATCATGCCCCTGCTAGAGCATGAGACAAATCATAGTTATCTGTTGTAGACACTCTGAAGCTGTCCTGTATCACACACCTGGGATTAAAACAAGAGCATATTCCTATAACATTTCTATGTTTTTAAAGAAAAAAAATTCTCACTACACACACACACACACACACACACACACACACACCACACACACAAACACACGAACAGATGTACAAACACACATGTGTATTCATTTGAAGGTTATTAAAGAGAAAAGAGGATAGGAATTTGAAAAAGATCAAGAAGAGGGTATATAGGGGTATTTTAAGTGTGAAAACAGAAAGACAAAATGATGCAATTGTATTATAATCTCAAAGAACATATGATGAAAATCTAAAAAATAATTATGCTGAAGAATATGCATTGAAGCTTATCAAGCAGAGGATTCTTTTCTTTCATATTGATACCCTGCTCAAAGACCTTGAAAAAGTTCTTGTAATGTAATAAGATAATATATTTCTATAAATTATGAAAACTAAATAGTTTAATTAAAGTAAGTTCAGATTTCTATATTTAAATTATTTTCCATTTTTTTGCAGCACTAGCCTTCTTGATAGTAGGAATGTGGGAAGTGAGTTAGGTAATACATTTAGTTTGGACTTATTGTGTTATATATTTCAATGACTCTGTGGTGACTTCAGGTTATAAAGTTAAATTCATTTTATCCATCTGAGTGAAAGGATGGATATCTAATGATATTCAAAATGAGAGTATTCTACATAATATAAGCTCATTTAATATTTGTAATGGCTATTTTTGGTTGCCAACTTTACTGCATAGAAACTAACTAAAACCCCAAATGGAGGGTCCATCTCTGAGGGAACATTTACTTAATTTGAAGTAGAAATATTGTATTCTAATCTGGATATTGAGTAAGGAAGACCCACCATCAGTATAGATCATTTGATATTTATACACACACACACACACACACACACACACACACACACACACACACACGATTTTAATCCAGATCTCCTATAATCTGGGCCATATATTTTGCTGGAAGCCTATATGAGGACTTGGAAGAAGGAAGATTTTCTCTTTCTCTGCTTCTCTCCTTCCTAGCAAGGTCATTCCTTCACTGGTATTTGAGCATACTGCTTCAGGTTTCCAGTGTATACCAAAGAACAACTGAGATAGCTAGTCTCATAGACTTAACAACTGCTGGATTCTTGACCTTTCCATTCATAGCCAGCCATTGTTGTATTAACTAGTCCACATCTTGTAAATTATTGACATAAATCTCTTTTATCTCCATACATTGATAAGGATGTGTGTGTGTGTGTGTGTGTGTGTGTGTGTGTGTGTGTTAGATTCTAAAGAGCCATATCTAATATAATATTTATACATGGAGACATCAGGTTCAATTTTGTATTTGAATTGGGAATTTTAGGTTGATGAGAAAATGCAAGAATCAAAATTCCAAAGCCAAGTACTAATCTTTGAAAAATCCTTCTGAATACTATAGATCCTTCTAGAAAGTTGAAACTTTCTCTAAAATTTTCTCCTATAAGAAAGAGTAAGTACCTAAAGTGAAACATTGAATAAAATATTTCAAAATTACAGGCAATGAAAATTGAATGACCTTTAACTTTTCTAAGGAAAGTCAAATAAGAAAATGTTCTATGGAGAAGAGAAAAACCAATAAATTCAGTCTTGACATGGGTTCTTCTTCCAGTTTAATAATTTTTTCAGTACTTTACAGGTTTGAAAATGTACAATGTGTTATTTATTTTTCTCATCCCAAGTAATATTTTCTTAGACTGTTGTAATTAAACTTTTATTTAATAAAAAATGACATTTTGAAACAAAAATTAATCCATATCTGTTCAAGCACTCAAGATGAGACATGAAGACATTGAGTTTGAGGTTACCCTAGGCAGCACAGCTGAGCATATTGAATAAAGAGAAAATTGAGAAACAAAAGAAGGCTATGTGTTTGACCATTTCACAGTAAGTTTGCAATCAAGTTTTTGAGTTTTCACAGTTAAACTGAAAGAACAACCTTGTACCAAGCAGGATTCTTCTCTTTGGCTGTATCTTTTTTTTTCCTTCTCTGTGTGCATGGAAAGAGTTGGTTCGAATATTTCCATATCGTCTGCAGAGAGTGTTGAACATTCACCAGTTTAGCCTTGGCTAGTTGGGTAGTTCTGAATTGTAAAAAAAGAAAAAAGAAAAAAAAAGAAACATAAATGCCTATAATGGCCTATTTGGTAGCACTTTTTGTTGCTCAAACATAATGACCTGAGTTGAGACTTTTAACTCCCATGTAAAAAGCCAAATGTGGCCACATGCTCCTGTGACTCCAGTGCTGAGAAATGGGTGGCTTTAAGACTAGGTGATCTCTGGGGCTTCTTGTTGGCCAGCCAGTCTAATAGAAAAACAATATTCTCTAGGTTCAATGATGGCACATGCCTTAAGGGAATAAGCTGGAATGTTATAGAAGAAGGTACCTGATGTCTTTCCTCTGGCCTCCATGCACACATGTACACATATGCACACTCCACAAATACACACAATTAATAAGAAAAAAATTACAAAAAATATGTTTTTTCTCTTACTATGTATTATCTACATACCTATCTATGTATCTATGTATCTATGTATCTATCTATCTATCTATCTATCTATCTATCTATCTATATATCTATCATCTATCTATCAATGTATCCATCCATCCATCCACTCACCTTTTGTTTTACAGTATGAAAATAAACTCAGTATCTATTAAGACTAAAGTCTCTTTGATCTAATACCATCATAGGAAAAGTAAAGTTGCAAATATGCTATTTACACATTTATTTTTATTGATATATTCTTAGAAGGATGAAATGATCTTAAGCCTCTTGAGAAAACATAACTATGCATTGATTGAATCTCAATTTGGTGATTAAATGTCTAAGTTTGATGATTAGGCATCTCAGGAATGTAGTATTATTTAATTACTGAACTTTTACTTAACATACATACTTTCTGATATTATAACTAGTTTGCAACTTAAACTGGTATATTATTTAGAAGGGAATTTTAAGAAAATTAGAAAAAAATAATTGGTTAGCATTTAATGTTAGTTAGATTTAGTGTCATTAGATTTGGGGCATTTATTCTTCTTATTTAAATTTTTCTTTTATGTTTAGAATTAAAATATAATTATATTACTTTTTTCATTTCATTTCCTCCCTCCTACTCCTCTCAATTTTATGACCTCTTTTTTATTAATTGTCTCTTACCTACTGCCCCCCCCCACACCTGTGTCCTAAATGTATATAGATTCCAAAATCAGAGAAATCATTAACAGGTGATAATGTTCCTGAAATAAGGACTAAAATTTTTGCAGAGTAGAACTCACAGATAAATAGATTTTTACATAAACAATATTAGGTTTTCCTGCTTGTCTCTGAGTGTTGAGGAACTATACTCACATTTCCCTTTGCTGTAGGTCCATGTTATTATTTAAATGATACATGTACACCTGAACATGACAGTCATTTTTGATACAACGTTCTTGTCAACTCACAATTAAACATTTGTTACAGCTATGGAGATTCATACTTGGAATATGATTGCTACATATCTGTTAAGAAAATTCTTTTAGGGCAGGCTTCCTCACATTTGGTTCTTCACATAGTATCTGCTTTCACAGTCTCTTCTGGACCTGTCACTTTACATGGTCAATTAGGTCCTAGATTTTGAACCAACTTCCCATTACCTAGTCTTTCTGGACTCCCTAAAGCAATCCAGCCTGCCACCCTGCCTTGATATTGATTTTATTAAGGTATTTATTTACTTTACATCCAGATCTCAGCTCCTACTCTCTCCATACCTTGCCCATCCCATATCCCCATCCACCCACCCAATCATTCTCCTAAAATAGGGTGGATATGTCCCATGAATATCAATCAGCCATGGAAACTCAATGTGTAGTAAGATTAGGCATATCTTCTATTGAAGCTACCATAAGGCAGCCCAGATAGGAGAAGGAGATCCAAAGGCAGGCAATAGAGTCAGAAACAGTCCAATCCCTACTTCCACTGTTTGAAGTACCTTATGAAGACCCAGCTACACAACTGTTACATCCGTGCAGAGGGCCAAGATTAATCATATTTGTGCTCTCTGGTTGTCAGTTTAGTTTCTACGCACTCCTATGGCCACTGGTTAGTTGATTTTGTAAGTTTTCTCATGAACTTGGCCCCTCTGGTTCCTTCAATCCTTCCTTTTCCTCTTCCACAGGATTCTTCAAGGTTCACTTAATCTTTGTCTGTGGGTATCTGCATTATTTTATATCAAATGTTGAGTGAAGCCTTTCTGTTGAGAATTATGCATGGATCCTGTCAGTAAGTATAACAGGATATCACTAATAGTATTATGAGTAGTCTCCCTGTCATGCCATGGATCTCAATCTGGGCCAGTAATTTGTTGTTCCTTCTCTCAAATTTTATTCCATCCACCAGATTTGTACATTTTGTAGGCAAGAAAATTTGTGGCTTTCTGGTTTTGTGGCTGAGTTGGTGTTCCAATCTCTCCATTGCAAGTCTTACCTGGTCACAGGAGATAGCCAGGTCAGACTTCATATCCCTCATTGTTAGGAGTCTTAGGGTCACCCTTATAGATTGCTGGAAGTTTCCATTGTCCCAGAGTTCTAGATCATCCCAGAGTTGCCCCCACAATCCAGTTGTGTCTCCCAATATTGTTTCCCCCAGTCCTTCCTCTATCATCATCCTTCTTGTCTCCATCCCTTTACCACCTAGTCCCTTTCTTCCATCTATCTCAAATGCCTAATATATTTCCCCTCCTGAGTGAGATTCAATAATGTTGCCTTGGTCCCTTCTTACTTATCCTTTTGTTTGTTTGTTTGTTTTTTGTTTTTGTTTTTCAAGACAAGGTTTCTCTGTATAGCCCTGGCTGTCCTGGAACTCACTCTATAGACCAGGATGGCCTTGAACTCAGAAATCCACCTGCCTCTACCTCCCAAGTGCTGGGATTATCGGCGTGCACCACCATGGCCTGGCCTTACCTTCTTTTATGGCATGTTAATTCTGTACTTTTTGACTAGTATCCACTTATAAGTGAATATATGCCATGTATGTTCTTTGGGGGTCTATGTTACCTTCCTCAGGATGATCTTTTCTAGTTCCATCCATCTGCCTGAAAAATTCATGATGTCCTCATTTTAGTAGCTGAGTAATATTCCATTGTGTAAATGTACAACATTTTCTTTTTCCAATTTTTGGTTAAGGTACATCTAGGTTTATTCCAGTCTCTGAGAATAATGAATAGAACCGCAATGAACAAAGTTGGACAAGTGTTTTGTGGTAGGGTGGAGCTTCTTCTGAGTATAAACCAAAGAACACTAAACTATAGTTGGGTCTCGAGATAGATCTATTCCAAATTTTGTGAGAAACTGTCAAATTGATTTTTGAAAAGGTTTTAAATGTTTATACTTTCACCAGCAATGGAGGAATGCTTCCATTGCTCTACATCCTTGGCAACATGAACTATTGAACAGTTGCTTGAGGTTTAAATCTTAGTCATCCTTATGGATGTAAAATGGAATCTCAGAACTTTTTTGTTTGGTTGTTTGTTTTCTTTTGTTTTGTTTTGTTTTGTTTTGTTTTGTTTTGTTTTTTTTTTGGATTTTTGAGACAGGGTTTCTCTGTATAGCCCTGGCTATTCTGGAACTCTTTAGACCAGGCTGATCTCAAACTTAGAAATCTGCCTTCCTCAGCCTCCCAAGTACTGGGATTAAAGGCATGCACATTCATTGCCAAATGTCAGATTTCTTTTGATTTGCATTTCCTTGTTGACCAAGGATGTTGAACATTTCCTTAAGTGCTTCTCAGCCATTAGATATTCCTCTGTTAAGAATTCTCTTTCTTAGATCTGTATCCCAATTTAATTTGGTTATTTGTTTTGCTGATATCTAGTTTCTTGAATAATTTATACTTTTTTTGTAGATCACCCTCATGTCAGATAAAGAGATCATAAAAACCTTTTCCCATTCTGTTGGTTGTTGTTTTCTCCTCTGATGGTGTACTTTGATTTACAGATTATTTTCAGTTTCATATGATTCTATTTATTAATTGTTGATGTATTTTTTTTAATTTAGTGGGTCTTAGAAACATATTCCAAGTTCCAAAAGATCAGAAATGCCAGTCTAAAATATGATACTTAGCAAAACTATCTATTACCATTGAAGGCTAAATAAAGCTTTTCTGTAAAAACAGACTAATATGATACATGACTTTGGCAGAATTTTCCCCATTCAATTATATTAAAATATTGGTGCAGCAGGAGGCCTGTGATTGGACAGGGAAAAGGAAGGCAGAGCCAAGTATTGCAGGGACAGAGAGCAATTCATAAGAGGGAAGGGGAGAAGCCAAGGTAGAAGTAGATGGACTGGAAGAAGATCCTAATCCTGGGTGGTTTTAAATAGCCACAGGTAGTTATGATATCATAAAGAATAGAATAATTGGGATAATGTATGTAATCTAAGTGGGCCATTATTAATTTACCATTATTAATTGGTTCTGAAATTATTGTATTGGCATCTTGTGAATTGAGAATATTATTATATATAAATCTGACTTGTTAATTATAAGCTTCTAGAGTTTTGTTTCTACTATGTTACTGGGTATTGTGGCAGCTGATCATGGGGTTGATGATTGTTGTGTGGGGTTGGCATGGCAGTGAAGGGATCTCAGAAGCTCTGGCCCTGCCAGAGTGTCCACAGCAGGCAGAGAGTAGCTGGATGGAATGTGGGAACTTGACTTTTCTTTCTTAATATTTACTGCAACAGGTGGTGAGCCATCTTTTTAAATATTTACCACAATATGTGACGACTAAGAAAGTACTCCAGAGGGCACTAGAAAGAATGCTTCAATATATTAAACACACTCAAGAAGATGTAAGTGAAAAATAAATGACCTAAGTATAGCTAATCACAGGGAGTCTAATAAAACACCAGGAAATAAAAATAAAGAAATTAATAAACATTATATAAACATTCAATATTAATGTTTATAATACCCTAATAAGAAGACAAAGAATAAAGGATTGTATTAGGATATAACATCCATTGTTTTTGCTACTTAACAGGAACAAACTTCACCATTACATTTAGATACCTAACTAGAACACAAGTACAGGAAAAGTACTACAAAGAAGTACATTTAGAATAGAGACAGAAGTGATTATAATATTATACAGAATACACTACAAATTAAAACTAACAGGTTATAGAGTAATTTCTTAATAATGAAGAGAATAATCCATCAAAAGAAAATTATAATTCTAAATGTGTATACTTACTAAACACAGATACATTCAGCTTCATAAAACAAATAATAATAGATGTAAAGTCATGACTTAACTGTAGCTTGGATGTATCAGAAATTCCAATAGAACAAAAGAATCTATCAACACCATGATATAATAAAGCTTGGTATGAAGAGCAAGAACAACCATAGAAAGCACATAATCTCTTAGAGGTAAAACAACTCACTAATGATGGTTAGGTGGCTAAATAATCCTGAATCTAAGAACCATATGTTACTAAGGAAAATGCTGAGCCCAATGTGTGGCATACTTCTGTAAGTATTGGTCAAGGAGTTCCCAGAGCATTCCTAAACAGTGCAGGCTCTTGTAGATTTTCTCAGTTGTACACTGGAATTAGAGAATAGGACTCAAGAGCTGGTGATAGCATGTGCCTTGCCTACAAGATATGTAGAAAAAAAACCTCTAACTGATTTGGAAATATACTTTTCTATGAATAATTTTCAAACTTTCAGAAGATAATATTTAGACAACCTGTTGTCAACATTGAGTGTATTCACTGTGGACTCTATTAATCAAAACCCCAGTTTACTAGATTGGATGTGCCTACCTGTTCAGTAGATGCATGACTGTGAAAATGATCAAGTTCCCTTTGATTGGATTTTGTGACATGTCCATGGGAGGCACTATAGAGTAATCAGGATTAGTAATGTAAGCCTGGTTCCTAATCCATGCTTGCAAAGATCAAACTGCATGTGTGTTTATATTGTCAGACAAAAGCTAGCGTCAGCCTCACTTAGACAATCCTCTCTTTGTTTGAATGATGATGAATGCAGAAACTTACAGATGCCCAAGATTCTGAGAATAAATAAGTGTTGAAAATTCATTCCTGAATAAGATATTTTTATCCTCCCCTCTGAGGCTTAGAAAACATGGCAGAATAGATGATAGGAAGCATGTAAGAATAAGAAGACAGGAGTAAATGCCACAAAATGCCTTTCTAAAGACTCAGAAGAGCCACAGCTATTATGATCTGACAATTAGAGGTAGGTCTTTATAAGACAGCTTCTGTCAACTATCTTGGAAGAGGAAAGGGCACATTTGAATATATTTTTCCTGCCAAATTATTGACTATTAATCATTTTTGATAAACAGGGAATCATTAACTGCAGTGTAAATCCCACTATTGAGCCTACTGGATACCAGTAGACATAGCTCCTGATCCATGGCCCTAAAATAGCCCTGCTTAAATTTAGTGGGTCACAAAGAGAACAAAGATATTAAAGTGAAAAAAAACATATCTATGAATAAAAGCAGACAGACAGTGTAATAAGAAGATGGGAAAAATGGTGGTGGACAGCACTGGTATATGCATTTGTAGAAATATATACAAAGAATTATAACTAAAATTCTCCTTAGGTATGAGCATAAGCCAACCTTTTTTCTTTTCTACTTATTTCCTATGAAATACTTTATCCACCCAAAGTTAGAAAACTCTGAGGTGTTTGAATAGAGAAATAAAATGAAACTTTTGTCCTGTAGTGTTGGAAATTGAAGCCAGGGTCTCCTGCATGTAAGAGTCCTATCACTATGCTGCATTAAATAGGTGGGTTTTGGACTCAGTTGGTTTGAATTTAAAGTGTGGCTTCAATAGTGTCTACATTTTTCTCTTTTAAAAAGTTGTATTTGATCTCTCTCTTTCTTTTATTTTACATGCTAGACTTTATCCCCCTCCCGATCCACACTATGGCAGTTCCCCAACCTATATCTCCTCCCAATCCCATGTCTCCATGAGGATGTCCCAATGTCCCCATCAGCCACCCCACCAGACCTCTAAAGTTCCTGGGGAATCCAGTCTCCTGAGGGTTAGGTGCATTTTCTCTGACTGAATACAGACCCAGCAGGGCAGTCCTCTACTGTATATGTATTGGGGGCCTCATGTCAGCTGGTGTATGCTGCCTAGTTGGTGATCCAATGTCTGAGAGATATCCAGGTTCCAAGTTAATTGAGACTGCTGGTCCTCCTACAGGGTCCCTCCTCTTCAACTTCTTCCAGCTCTTTCCTAATTCAACTACAGGGGTCAGTACCCTCTGTTTATTAGCTGGGTGTAAATATCTGCATCTGACTCTTTCAGCTGCTTGTTGGGTCTTTCCAAGGGCAGTCATGACAGGTCTCTTTTTGTGAGCCCTTCGTAGCCTCAGTAGTATTTTCAGGCCTTGGGGCCTCCTGATAAACTGTATCCCAATTTGGGCCTGTCATTGGGCCTCCTTTTCCTCAGGATCATCTCCATTTTTGTCCCTGAAGTTCTTTCAGATAGGAACAATTATGGGTCAGAAGTTTGACTGTGGGATGGCAACCCCATCCCTGACTTGATGCCCTGTCTTTCTGCTGGAGGTGGCCTCTACAAGTTCCCTCTCCCTCTGTAGGGAATTTCATCTAAGGTCCCTCCTCTTGAATCCTGAGCGTCTCTCACCTCCCAGGTCTCTGGTGCATTCTGGAGGGTCCTCCCCACCTTCTACCCCCCAGGTTGCCCGTTTCTATTCTTTCTTCTGGCCCTCAGGGCCTCAGTCCTTTCCCCTCACCCAATATCTGATCATGTTCCCCTCTTTCCCTCTCTGTCCCCTTTCCCATTCAGGTCTCTCTCTCCCTCCTCCTCCTGTGATTGCTTTCTTCTCTCTCCCAAGTGGGGTTGAGGTTTACTTCTTTGGGCCCTTTGGCTTGTTAACCTTTTTTTATTTCTGTGGACTCTATCTTGAGTATTCTGGATACAAAAGATGTGGTTAATTTACACAATGGAATACTACTCAGATACTAATAATGAGAACATCCTGAGTTTTGCAGGCTAATGGATGGAACTAGAATACATCATCCTGAGTGAGGTAATTTAGACCCAAAAGGACATGCATGGTATGTACTCACTAATAAGTGGATATTAGCCAAAGAATGTACAGAATACTGTCTACATTTTTATTGTTAGACATGTTACTTTTCAACTCAGTTCTATTTTGTCATCTCTTAAATTGGTGAAAATTTATTCTAAATAGTTGTTAGATGTAAAGAACACAAACTTGAGAATCTTTAAAGTTCTGAAAATTAGTATGTGCATATATGTAAAAGTACTTTATTGGTTGAGATAACATTTTTTTAAATATAACATTATTGCTTTGTTTCTGTATGAAATATTTGATTGTAAAATGTTATTTCTATCCCCTCCCTAAATATAGACTTTCTAAAATATGAAGTCCCCCAATACAATTTAGAATTAATGATCACATAGGCCTGGATAATTTAAGATAAATTATCAGGGATTTACTACAATCAGATTAGAAATTGTAAATTAAATAACAATACTAGAGCTCTAGTCCTATGTAGTCTTCATGTGACCTTACTCATAAGATCATAGGCCATATATGATTTGTGTAGTTACGGAGCTAAAAACTGGTATAAGGTCATTGTAGATGACAAATGGAGAGAAGACACCTTTTTATTATTTATACATAAATTCTACAGTTTATAAATCAAGATTTTAAAAGGACACAGATGATGACAATGTTAGCAATAATACGTGTATAACTTTGAACTGGTGAAATGGACATATCAGGTTGGCATTATTCATATTCATTTTTCCTTCCTGTTTTCCTACTGATTTACTTTCTTCCTGTTTACCAGGCTTCCCTTATTCCAATGACAGTGATGAACACTCTAAAGAGAATCCATTTCCTTCCAGATAGTTCTGTTAGTCATATACTTTAGATAGTGTAGAAGAGAGCTTTCTATAATTGGGGATATTTGTTATAATTTTCAGCCAACAATATAAGTATATGCATCAGTTTCTTGAGCATCTCCGATTTTAGTAACACTTGCTGTGGATGCTAACTCCTAACAAGTCAATGATTTTATATCAATTGCCAACACTTATCATCCCATATATTATATGTTAAGCATATATCTTGCTTGATCCTAATAAATATTTTTTCTTTTTTTAAATCAGAAAAGATCAAGTATATTTGTATGTTGGTGATTAAACTGGAGCTACAGAAAAGAGTAAAATTCTTCATAATGAAGATTTGGTAGTCGTTATGCTTTTCAAACATTCGTGACACATATGCAGTTATAACCACCAATAGAAGTCTCTGGCTTGAATTCTTCTTTCCTTTTGCAAAATTAGTTTCTTTGATATGGTAAAAGGTTGTTTGATATATCCAGTTGAAGGATACAAAGTTCAAGCTGTGTGTAGGTGATACATGAATTTTTCACTCCTGCTGACAACACATTGACTACTGTGCAATTCCTTAAATCGACTCAATCAAACTCATGCTGCTTATGCTTTTAATTGATTGAATTAAAACAACATTTAGAAACTTTTAATCATTCCATTATACAAGGGTTCCCTCACTTACATACACAAGCCAAATCATGTGGACCGTGACTTTTTAACTTGTAAATTCCCACCAGATGGGACTTTAACTTATTTGGCATCAAGTAGCAGTTTCATAAATCAAAGGACACTTCTGTTTGGGAATGCATGTTGCAAGTGTGCATGTAGAGGTGACTAGAAATATTTGTTTGTCTTTCTTTTTCCTGAATTTTCAGAAAGTCTGATGTCAGAGAACATTAAATGTGGGAGATTTTTATAGGAGTCACATATACAAACCTTTGTTGAAATACACTTCCACAATATAAAGGGGAATTATAGTCTTATAAAATCACATATATATTATAGACACATACTAGAAACCACAAACCACACATCACATATACATATAATGTTTTAAAAAACATATATGTATACCTGTGTCTTAGTCAGGGTTTCTATTCCTGCACAAACATCATGACCAAGAAGCAAGTTGGGGAGGAAAGGGTTTATTCAGCTTACATCTACATGGTTGTTTATCACCAGAGGAAGTCAGGACTGGAACTCAAGCAGGTCAGGAAACAGAAGCTGATGCAGAAGCCATGGAGAGATGTTCCTTGCTGGCTTGCTTGCTTCTCCTGGCTTGCTCAGCCTGCTCTCTTATAGAACCCAAGACTTCCAGCCCAGGGATGGCACTACTCCTTTGATCACTAATTGAGAAAATGTCTCACAGCTGGATCTCATGGAGGCATTTCCCCAACTGAAGCTCACTTCTCTGTGATAACTCCAGCCTGTGTCAAGTTGACACACAAAACTAGCCAGTACAACCTGTATACATATATAATGTAATATTTTTAATATCATGCAATTTTTAAAAATAAGATTGAGGTCTTAGTCCTAGACAATACATTTGCACAGCCTGAATTCAGAATGTATGGTGGGATTTCAGAAGAGTGAGAGAGACATAGTATATGGGGAGTAGCTGTTAAATATCATGATCTAAGCAGTACATGAGTCTGCCACCCATGAACTCATAGCAGCTGTGCATCCTGGCACTGGATCCACAGGAATCGGGTACTCTTAACACTCAGCTATGGAGGAGGGAGTGATTTAAAAGGGTGGACTACATACTCTTGATTCTGGGAGAAAGAGAAACATTATATCCAATTGGATATCCACTTGTGAGCCCACCAAGCATCATGGGGTTAATTCCAAACTCAGCATCACACAGAGGGCTCTCATTAAACTCTGTGGTATGTTCAACAAAACCAAAACTAGTAAATGTGTTAAAGATATTTTTAAGTGGTGGTGGGGGAGGTTGGAATGAATATTAGGCAAATATGCTTGAGGTGGTTGAAAAAGAGAGCTAAACATAAAGTGCGCTTTTGTGAAAAATTTAAAGACAAAATTTACCCAAAAATTTAAAAGAAGTATACGAGATCTCACTATAAGTCTTAGAAAGGTCTTGAACTCATTTTGTTGTCTTACTTGTGAGACTCCTGCAAAAGCCTCTCTGGTGCTGGGATTCTAGCCACCTGCCAATATGTTTTGCAAGAAAAGTCCCATCTTAAACTGTGAATTAGATTGTGTTTACATGAGCTTCATTTATCACAGTGAGGAAATGGGTCTGGGGTAATCAGATGGGATTATGATACTTGAGATTAAGTCAAGTATGCAACTATCATATAGTTATTTCACAGTAGCTCTTCAAAACACCTAGAAAACAGGGATAAATAAAAGCAGAAAATAAGAAGCACAAAATATAATCTAAGATAAAAATAATACATCATTAGTAGGCCTAAATTTAATTTGAAGTCCATTTAATGTACCAAATTCTTGACTTCTCAAAGGCATTTTGATATTTCTGCTGCTGTTGCTGATGTTACCAGACTGCATTTTTAGTCTTAGTGAGATATTGAGCATAATGGTTCTACAATCTCTGAGGAAATACTACAAACAACATCATCTTTGAGCTTGCTGATGTCTGTCTCCAGTCAGAGAAAAACTACTGGACGAAGCTTGACATTTCTGAAATATTTATTTTTATAACATAAAAATAAAATGTGTAGAAAGAAGGGAATAATATTTTACAAATCTTGAGTCAGGAGGAAGGATGGGAACACTGGGCATGGATACTTGTTTTGAAGACAGTGGTTGCTATGACTACTTAAATCATCTCTTAAGGTGATGTCCTTTCTTTTCATGAATTTTTTAGGAGTTTAGTTGCCCTAACAACAGCACTTAAGATGAAGAGCAGAATTTAATGAATCTGTTTTTGTTTACACAGACCATCTCCCTGTTACTTTCTACATGCTCCTCCAGGCAAAAAGATTTGAAAAACATGGATTCAAGGAAATTAGAAAGGTGTCTACAATTCAGATCAAATAACAGCAAATTTTAGAACTAATGCACTGATCTGTGTTTTTCTTGTCAGAAAACCATTGTATTACAGTAAGAAAATGAAAACGTTGAATTTGTTGAAAAACATATCATATAGTGACATTATTTGCTGGAGAATTACATAAGAATAATTACTTGAATAAAATTAAATTCTAGTTAAAAATTCAGAATGAGTTTGTGGTATTAATTTTTGAAAGCAACACATCGTAATTGTTTAGGTCCTTGATAGTGTTTACTATGTTATCTGACATTGATTTTACTTAAGAAGAAAGAAAAACAATGTATCTTAGAAACATTGTGTTGATTGATGCTATAAATCATAAATATAGGTACGTTCATACATAAATGACCATTAGTTACATATATATTTTATGTATATGTTGGTCTGTATGCCTTATCTTATTACCTTCTAAATTTGTTATCTTTCACTATTCATTATACTTAGTAATCAAATAAAAAAGAATACCACAATGAAAATATAAGCAAAAATTTAACAGTAAACAATGCTATCTCAAAGTAATTCTATTGCCTTTTTGGAAAATATATATTACAATGTATTCATGACCAAGAGACTTTGGAAAGTAGTAATTGCTATCATTAAGAGTTAATTTAATATGTTACATAACTGATATAAAAATAAATTGCCAGTTGGTAAAGTTTAAGTACATTGCTCCAAAAATTGCTAGTTATATATATATCCATTTTTATATTTAAAAGTACATTAAGAAAGTCTTTATTTTATTCACATTTGTATTTTAGGCAACATATTCATAGGCAGATTTTAATTACAAAGGCAAATGAATTGATATTTCAGTTTGATTAGCATGAGGTTATAGGCTTGAATTTAGTGTTAAGATTTCTTTATTTTGTTATTGGGAATGTTTTAGATTATAATAAGAAAAATGAAATTAATTATTTCTGTTAACATATCCAGGTATTTTATTTGCTACAACTTCCAAGATAAACAAAATATAAAACTATAAAAAATAAAATATCAAAAGGAACTTAGAATCACAGGCAAATTGTCATATATTACCATATTATCAATTTTATATCATAAATATATTTAGTAAAAAAACAGAAACTGTAATGGCAGATACTTTATTTAGTTAAGATTTGTTAAATGGAATAGATTTCTAAAAAAATATCTGTGAAGTTTAACCTAACAATAATTATGATATCAATAGAGTGACAATGTTATTGAAACGAGCCAAAGGGGAAGATTGGAAAGTCTTGATTCAATCTTACCTCTTGAAAATGCAATTTCCTCTTTTTTGTATATGTTTGTTTATTCTTTTTTGCACTGAGAAAATGCATTGTAGAATAAATATTAGGCACTCTTTTGAAGAATGATAAATGTATATAAGCAGGCATGCTTGTCGTAAAAATGAAATGCTGTCTCTTCCTACTTTCTCTTGAAGGGAGTTCATGAATCTAGAGGTTAAGAAACCCTATGGAGTTTCATGTGGTTTGTGGATTGTATCTTGGGTATTCCAAGCTTCTGGGCTAATATTCACTTGTCAGTGAGTGTATACCATGTGTGTTCTTTTGTGATTTGGGTTACCTCACTCAGTATGATATTCTCCAGATCCATCTATTTGCCTTAGACTTTCATAAATTCATTGTTTTTTGATAGCTGAGTAGTACTCCATTGTGTAGATGTACCCCTTTTTCTGTATCCATTCCTCTGTTGAGGGACATCTGGGTTGTTTCCAGTTTCTGACTACTATAAATAAGGCTGCTATGAACATAGTGGAATGTGTCCTTTTTATATGTTGGACATGAAACTCAAGAAGAAGGAGGGCCATAGTGTGGATACTTCGATCCTTCTAAGAAGGGAGAACAAAATACCCATGGAAGGAGTTACAGAGATGAAGTGTAGAGCAGAGACTGAAGGTGTGACAATCCAGAGACTGCCCCACCTAGGGATCCATCCCATATACTATCACCAAATTCAGACACTATTGTGGATGCCAAAAACTGCTTGCTGACAGGAACCTGATATAGCTGTCTCCTGAGAGGCTTTGCCAGTACCTGACAAATACAGTGGTGAATGCTCACAGCCATCCATTGTACCAAACAAAGGCTCCCCAATGTAGGAGCTCCCCAAGGAGCTAAAGGCGTTTGAAGCCCCTTAAGAGGAACAACAATATGAACTAACTAAACCCCAGAGCTCCCAGGGACTGAACCACTAGCCAAAGAGTATACACAGTGGATACCATGGCTCCAGCTGCATATTTAGCAGAGGATGGCCTAGTCGATCATCAATGGGAGGAGAGGCCCTTGGTCCTGTGAAGGCTCTATGCCCCAGTGAAGTGGAATGCCAAGGCTAGGAAGCAGGAGAAGGTAGGTTGGTGGGCAGGGAGAGTGGGAACGTAATAGGGGTTTTTCAGATTGGAAATGAGGAAAGGGGAGAACATTTGAAATGTAAATAAAGAAAATATCTTTTTTTTTTTTAAAGAAACCCCATGGAACCTAGAAGAGTAACCCTAGAGAAGACTCATAGTACTCATAGTAATCGGGAACACAGATCTTGAACCAACCATCTTTTGTAACCAGGCAAGGCTCAAAGTAGAGGGATTGGGACATCAACCTAGCCACAAAACATTTGATTGACCATTTGTATTGCCTGCAGAGTGTTCTGAAACCTAGCGGGATTTTCATTAAAGAGAGCAGAGAGACGTATCCAGCATCTTATTGAAGCAGATGGAACATTAGGCTGAGCTCTAAGAGGGAGGGAACTTATTGGTGGAGCCAGAGGGGTCAGTGATGTACAAAGAGAACAGACCTACCAAGTCAACTAACTGGGACTCAGGAAATCACAGAGATTAGTGAGCTGGTATAGTTTTGACCTAGATCCTCTGCCTCTATTTGATAGCTGAGTAGCTTGCTGTTCTTATAGGAGTCAGGGAAAGGGGGCTGTCACTGAGTCTTTTGCCTATTTGTGGGACACTTTTCCTCCTACTTGGTTGTCTTGTTCAGTCTTGATATAATGATATGTGCCTTGTCTTATTGTAGCATGTTATGCCTTATTTGGTTTATGTCCTTTGGAGTCCTGATCTCTTCTGAAGAGAGAAATAGGAGACTTGATGTGGGAAAGATCTAGAGGCAGATGAGAAGGAGGGAAGGGAAACTACTGTTGAAATGTAATATGTGAGAGAATAAAAAAATAAATTAAAAAAAGAAAGAATTTGTGGTATACTTCTAAATTAGTGACTAGTTTAGCCATCACCAAAGAAGTTTCTTGCTATAATCAGCTGAAAAAATATTGAGTCCCACAGGTAGACAATGTACAGAAAAGAACACTTAATCTTAGAACACTTAGTCTTAAGTGGTATGTCTCCAATAAATCTTTCCCCTCCAGGCTCAGGGAACCTTGCAGAAGTGAAGGTAGAAAAAAAGTATAAGAACCAGAAGGGATAGAAACATCAAGGTATGAAGGCCACAAGATCTTCAAAGTTGCAGAGAACTGAAGTACATATGAACTCACAGAGACTGTGGTAATACGCACAGGGGCAAGCATGGGTCTGGCCCAGGTACCAGTGTTGAGAGTAAAAAGTGGACATATCTCCCCATCCCTAATCAAGAAACAATCTCAAATTGATATCCACTGGCAAATAAAAAAAATAGTTTTCCCTGATGGGGTCTCACTGGGGATACAAACTGTTCTTATAGATAACTCCCATGGCTAGCTGTAGATGACCAACCTAAAACAACCTTCATGAACCTTTGAAAGTCATTTATCTCTCATACTTTGTCAGGCTTCTTCTCCCTCCCTCCCTCCCTTA
>JADRCD010221406.1:67163-82721 GCA_019843815.1 Montemys delectorum | reverse complement strand
GGGGGGGAGGAATGCATCATCTACAAATGGTGCTGGTTTAACTGTATGTCTACACGTAGATACAAATAAATGCCTATCTGTCACTCTTTACAAAACTCAAGTCCAAGTGAATCAAAGATCTCAAAGTACAACTGAATACACTAAATCTAATGGAACATAAAGTGGGGAATAGCCTTGAACTCATTGGTACAGGAGACAACTTCTTGAACAGAATGCCAATGGCTCAGGGTTTTAAGACCAACAATTAATATATGAGACTTCATGAAACTGAAAATCTTCGTAAGGCAAAGGACACTGTCATTAAGGACAGAATGGCAGCCTACAGATTAGAAAAGGACCCTCACCAACCTTACATCTGACAGAGGACTAATATCCAAATTTTTAAAAGAAATCATAAAGTTAGACACCAGCAACTCAAATAACCCAATTAAAAATGGGAAATAGTTCTACCTCAAGATCCAGCTCTACCACTCCTGGGCATATACCCAAAAGATTCCCCTTCATAACACAGTGATACTTGCTCAACTATGTTCATAGCAACTTTATTTGTAATAGCCAGAAACTGGAAACAACTTTCATGTCTCTCAACTGAAGAATAAAGAAAATTTGCTACACCTACATAATGGAATACTATTCAGCTCCTAAAAAACAAAGACATCATGAATTTTTCAGGCAAATGGATGGAACTTGAGAATATATCCTGAGTGAGATGACCCAGACCCAAATGCATGGTATGTACTCATAAGTTGGATATTAGCCATAAAATACAGAACACCCACACTGCATTCCACAGACTCAAAGAAGCTAAGCAAGAAGGAAGACCCAAGCAAAGATGCTTGAATCTCACTTAGAAGGAGGAATCAAATAGTTTTAGGAAGCAGATGGAGGGAAGAAACTGGTGGGAGAGAGGATAGTAAGGGGAATGGGAGGGGGAGGTTCAGGATCAGGTGTGGGAAATGATAGGGGAATGGCAAGTTGGTCATGAAACTGGATGGAATTTACAGGTGGGGGTGAGGTGTTGGGTGCATTTCAAATTTGTGCCAGAGACCTGGAATAGGGTAGGCTCCCATGAATCAATGGGGTGACCTTAGCTGAGATTCACAGCAGTGGGGATATAGAACTTGAAGATGCAACTCCTTGCAGCTGGGTGGGAAAGCCAGTGGAGTAATAGGGACAACAGACCACCCACAAAACTTTCCACCCAAAACTTATCCTGTCTACAAGAAATGCAGGGACAGGGGGATGGAGCAGTTACTGAGAGAATGGCCTAGGAATAACCTGCCCAAACAGAGACCCACCCCATGGGCAAGCACCAATCCCGAACACTGTTAAGGATACTCCAGCCAGCTCCACCCAGCAGCTGACTGGGGCACCGCCAAATACCGGAGGAAGCCTGAGGACTCTTATGAGCATGCTGAGGGAAGGAGTGAAGGCCCCTAAGGGAATAGGAACACCACAGGAAGACCAGCAGAGTCAGCTAACCTGAGCCCCTGTGGAATCTCAGGGACTGAACTACCAACCAGAGAGCACTCATGGGCGGGACCTACCCCCACCTCCCACATAGGTAGCAGCTACTGTGCAAGTTGGTTTTCAGGTGGGTCCCAAACAACTGGAGCAGAGGCTATGCCTAAAGACGCTGCCTGTCTGTGGAATCTGTTCCCCTAACTCGGCTGTCTTGTCTGGCCTCAGTGGGAGAAGAAGCGCCTAACCCACCCCGCTTCACTCCTCCGCAAATCCACTCCTCCTTCATTTCGACTAAGAAAAGAGCAGGCCTGCGAGAGATGCCAGTCAATCATGTCATAACAAGACACAGCAAGACCAGGTACAAACCCTAATAGAAAGGCTCGGTAAGGCAACCCAGTAGGAGGAAAAGGGTCCAAAGAGCAGGTGAAAGAGTTAGGGACACTCCCCCTGTTCAGAGTCCCACAAAACATTGTAACACACACACACACACACACACACACACACACACACACACACACAGCATTTTTACCATGCGTATTCAAAGTTAGAGCATTGGCTACAATGTTTCTTTACTTTCTTTAGAGTATCGCAGGCTTCCTTTTGCCATAACAATGAATGTCAATGCTAACTGGCAAAAGGCTAATGAAAAGACCTACCTTCTGCGAAGCGCCTGTTGCCACCTGGAGCACAGGAGTGTACGTTTAGGGTTGGACCAAAACAATTCCCAATCATTGCTAAAGCAGGTTTCCTCTTCCTGGGAGACAAACTCATTATACTGGTTTAGAAGCCTGAATCTGATACTATCGCCAACAGATCACACTGTGGAAAGCTAGGACCACAGGAAAAGCTGGCCCTTAAGAGGGTACAACACCGTGGGTCTATTTTTCTTTGAGATGGAGGTTTTCATTTCAGTGACTAAGAAGCTAAAATCCTGACAGAAACCATTTTCAGGTTTCTAGTTTCTAATTCATATAGATTATCTTCCATAGATTTTTTTTAAAAAGTTATTGTTTCCTAAGACTCCAAATGAGAAGCATTTTCTCCCCTTTTTATAGCTTGCCACTGTATTTTTCTAAACTAACTGAACACTGTTCTGTATGTGACCTAACTACTTAGGTAAGCCACTGGATTATTAACAAGCTCTCAGTGCTGCTGTGAGGCAAAGGACTTACCTGAAATCTTAAGTGAGCTCCAGACAAAGCTCTCAGAGCTGCTCACAGTCCAGAAACTTTTTTTTTCTGTTAAGAGAGGTCAGAAAGTTCAAAAAGAAGATCGGGGAAACACCTGCAGCCCTACATCTATCTAAGCACTTCAGCAAACTGTGCTGTCAGGAATACGTGTGCTTAGGCAGGAAGGATGCATTTTCCAAGAGACATTTGATTAACATGAGTGCATCATGTTCAGACCTCCAGTAAAACAGAATAGCCAGGAGGGCCTGGAAAAAAATTATGCAGCTGCTCCCGAGATGTTTTTATTTACAATTTCATGGACAGTGCACTTTGCCAGGAAGTGTCACTGGAAGGTACACATTCGTTTGCATGATTGCCTCCAGGTCTCTTCTGCGGCAATGATCGGTAATGAATATGCAATACGTAGTTTTAAGGTTCAATAGATTTCAGATCGGCTCATGACAAACAACCTTGACTGCATTTGCTCTCAAGGCCCAATTTAGAAGGCTAGAGACATTGACGTGATGCCAGTTCTGCCTGGCATATTAAACAAAGACTCTACCTTGATTGTGTTCTTGTGCACTGAAAGCCCAACAAGATATTCAGGGTCTTTCTCTGTGACAACTTCTTTCAATGCCTTGGCATGAACGCACATATGTGCGGAAACACTTCTGTAACTCTTAGATGGGGAGAAGAGGAACAACCCAGTACCTTAATGGTAAGCAACAAATAGATTTAAAATATTTATGGCTATGCACCCATGAAATTGTATTGTATTATCTTAATTACTGAGTCCTCAGTGTCTATAATCATTGGAAATCTTTTATATAGTAAGATATGGAAATGCAAGATATACATGGAAAGATCCATAACAGTAGCCCATATAGTTTATTCATTTCTAAAATCGTTTCATATTATACACACAAACCTTTCTGATTTGATGTCAACATATAAAGGAAGTTTCTAGAGTGAAAGGTCAGCTTTAAGAGGCACAACTGAATATTTTGTCAAACTGGTTACTAGGACCACTGGTAGTCCTTCCAAGAGTGCATGTTTCCAAATTCTCAGCTTGAGCAATGCTGTCCTTAAACCTCAGTCATTTTGTTGAGTGTGCTGTGGAATCTGCCTTGTCTGACGATTACTGTGAATCTGAGTGCTTTTTTGATAGGTTCATTCAGTGTGATACCCTCTTTTGTGAACTACCTGTGTGTGAGGATCAACCTGCGTGGCACTTACTCTACTTTACACAAAATTGCAGCTTCCAGGCTGTACCTTGCCCTGAGCGATTCATTTTGTAATGCAAAGATTCATTCTGAGTCTGAGTGCTGAAACAGAATGGCCCACATCTTGTTTGTGCATGGAAACCACCACTGTCCATCCTACACAAACCTTGAGGCAAAACTGATAAACATCTTATTTGTATAAATATAAAAGTGTCTCTTATGAGCTTGTCAGATTAAACTAGAAACACAAAGACATACAAATATAAGAAATCATGTCATGAAAACCAAGCACTCAGATTATGATACACACCAGACCGACAAACATTGTGACTCCCTCATTGAGGAATCTCACATAAAAAGAGAGATACTTGTAGAAATTATGAACTTCATACATGTCCTATGTTTTCACATATGAGAGCATAATTTAACATTCTGTATAAAATGACTCATCAAGTAATTACAATCTTAACATATAGAATCTCTCAAGTATATGTTTCAGTTATGAACCCAACATGATTCACATGTCAAAGTTCAAAAGAATTTTTCCATTCACCATTTGAGTGCATGGATGCTTTGAGAGAAATATTTTATTAGAGAGTACTACTTTCATAGCTAGTGTGTCTACATAGGGCTTATTTGAACAGGGCACTGTTTTTATTATGAAATACATACATATATATATATATATATATATATATATATATATATATATATATATACATACATGTTGTGGATAGCCCTGGGGCTAATTATATTTGATGTTAATTCCATTCTCCTGTGAGGGGCTTCGAACAAGGAATGAGTCAGCACTCAGGTGGTTTCCTGTAAACCTTCTTCCCACCTTAATTGATAAAATGAAGGCTAGAGCTGGTGACTGAGAGAGAAAGAGGGGAAGGTGGAGCTGAAGGTTTTGGGAGAGAAAGAGAGAGAGAATGACAGAGGAGGAGGTGGAATAAAAGCAGAGCAGAAGCACGTGGCCTATAGAAACCACAGGTTATAAGGGGTCTCTTAGATTGGGAATATGGCAGTATAGTGGTAGATCCGTCCAATCTAGGCATACAGCATGTATTCATATTAATTGGGTTGTGTTTTCATTGCCAGGTCATATTTGGGTTGGAGATTTACCACAACATATACACATATGTGTGAATAAAGAAATTTCTCAGTGGTTAAGAGCACTGTTTGCTCTTGCAGAGGACTCAAGTTTGGCTACTAGCACCAGCTTGGTGGTTTGCAGTCATCCATAACTCCTGTTGCATGGGATTCAATGCTTTCTTCTAACCTCCAAGGGTACTGGGTGCAGGCAAAACACGTGTACACATAAGTGAATATTTTAAAATTAAGAAATAATATATACATGTTGGCTTAGAGCTTGTGGGAGTGGCCAACCAATGACTGGTCTAAATTGAATCCTAAGCCAGGAAAGGGAACCCATGCCCAGTCCTGCCTAGATGGCCAGGAAACAGAAACTAGATGGCCCAGCAACCTAAGATGGAACCAAGCATGACTGACTAAGAAAATAAAGTCTGTGAAGTAATTCCTAAAGCTATTCTGCTCGCCTCATGGATTGGTCCTAGGCTAATTACCATCAAAGAGGCCGCCTCTGCAGCTGATGGAAGCAGATGCAGAAACCTAAAGCCAAACATAATATAGAGCACAGGGAACCCCAGAAGATGATTTAGGGCTGTAGGAACCAGAAGGGTTGAGAACACCATGAGAGCATGGCCTACAAAATCAACTAAGCAAGGCTCACAGGGACTCACAAAGACTGAAGCAGCAATCATGAAGCATGTGTGGATCTGTGCTAGGTCCTCTACATACCTGCTGTGGATTTTTAGCTTGAGGTTTTGGTGGGACTCTAAGAGTAGCAGTTAAAGATGTCTCTGACTATTTTGCCTGCTCTTAGAATGCATTCCTTCCTACTAGGTTGCTTCGTTCAGCCTCATGTTATGCCATGCTTGGTTGATGTCCCTGGGAGACCTGCACTTTCCTGAAGGGGCGCAGAGGAGTAATGGATCTGGAGGACAGAAAAGATGAAGGAGAACTGTGAGAGCTCAAGAGGGGGTGACTGCAGTCAGGATGTATTGTATGAGAGAAGAATAAACTTGAAAAAAAATAATATGTACATATATAATATAATCTGTACATGTAATCTGTAAAATAGTTATTTTTATCATACATATGACCGATGGTTATACATCCACAGATAGATATATAGAGATACATATAGATACAGATACATATACAGATATAGATAGACATCGATGACATACAAAGCACAAGAAGGTAAATCATTCATCCAAGGTCACTGAGTTTAGTAAGTATAAAAATTTGGACCTGGGCAATGCTCAAAACTTATGTTCTTAAATTTCTATTTGGCACATTACCTGAGGAATGATTCACAAAATTTATACCTACCTACCACCTATCTTGCTCATTTTAATCGCATGTTTGAAGCAGTAATATATGAATATTGGTGTGAGTAGTTCTTGTAATGGCTTGTAATAGCTAATTGAAACAGAGCAGAGAGTTGAGGTCAGTACTTAAGAAGCACTTTAATTTTAAAAATGGTCTCAAGTCTTTCCACTGCACTAAGAAATTCCTTTGCTTAAAATGTTAAGTTGAAATTTAGTCCTGAATTTAATATTATATTTAGAAACTACTTTTTAGATATTCAAATTTTACAGTGTCCAAGATTCAGTCTCCATAATCAAGAAGCCATAAAAATAAATATGTTAGATTCAGCAAACTTAACTTTAACAGACAGTATGAAGAGTAAATATTGGGCCTATGACTCCCTACACCAGGTCTGGTATCATGCATGTATCAGTGCAGCTTGACGACCCACATATTCCCAATCACAGGTTCTCCTCTACTTCCTATTAATATGTGGATCTCCATGTGGCAAGGAAGTCAAGCATATTAGTGTGCTAAGTATAAGATCCAAAAATTCATAGAACCCTGCTGTCATCCTGGTTCAACGGAAACCTGATTCTACCCATGTAGTGATAGGAAAATCAGTCCATAGTCAGCCATTTCTATAGAGAACTCCTACTTCACAATTTTGTCTGCTCCTTGGATCCATTCAATATCTAATGGCATATTTATATTATCAAAGCTTCAGATCCCTGGAGGCCCAGAGTTCAAAAATTGCCATGTCTAAGAAGGCAGTAAAACTCAGAAAACACACTTGAGCTCCTCCAGCTGAAATAACAGAAAATGGATCTAAGGAAAGAAAGTATGTTTGTGTGGAACAATGTACATCCTAGAAGTTATGATTCCATCTCTGTGTATATAACTTTATCTTCTACTTCCAATTTAAACTAGAAAGTACTATTCTTAGTCAATGGGCATGAGAAAAACTAAGCAATGGTCTAAAATATTCTGCAGAAAAAATTATATATAAGTATGTATACATATATCCTGCTGAAAATATTCATTGACTTTTATTTTCCTTCTTTCAGGATAAGTCTATTTTGTATATACAAGAGAATATTTTAGGCTTCTAGTTTATAAATTTGGCACTATCTTGAATATTCATATTACCCAATAAGCTATTTATTCAATAAAAACATTTTTAATATCCTACCCCCAGCATAAATCCTGCCTCTCATATGAATTCGTTGAAGTTCTATTCAAATAGAGTAATTATCCAAAGGTATATGTTTAGAATATATAGGTTATTTATGTATTAAAGCTGGTAGGTTCTGATTGCTTTATTTTGATGGTGAGTTATGAATCTTCTACATTTAAGTGGAAATGTGTTTTCAAGCCCCAAAGCTAGAAATCTTTTTAAAACACATTGAAAATGAAGTCTTATTTCCCAGGTCTATTTCAGTATACAGTAGTTTGTAAAATAAATACTCTAAAATGGTTTGACTTCATAATAGTAACTGCTTTAAAACAGCCCCATGGTTAGACTTGGTATTATAAACTTTGTCTGGTAGTCAATTATTATGGCCCCGCTAATGTTCTAAACCACTGTCTATAATGGAATTGCCAGGTCGAGCAGAGTCATATGAATAAAATATTACAAATAAATTATCCCATCAATATGCAGCTTCTCAAATGAAATACAATGACTGGTATTTACCAATATATTTTCAACAAGATTTGCAACAAGATTGATATGAATGGCCAGGGACTCCATCCAAAACTATTGTTCAATTCCTTATAGTCCAATGTTCCACTATATAATTCCCTTTGATGGCTGATTTGTTATAAGTTTCATCAGAAAGGAAGACAGCCCACTATGCTTCCTCACTCTGGGGTACTTTTGCAGACTTTTAATCTATAGTTTATAAAGTAAGTAGGATGAGGTGATAAAGCCAGCATGGGATTTCCAGAAGTGCCATGATTTCAGAAGCCTGTTCAGCAGTTTCACACTCTCAGCTGTGATTAGGGTATACCCATTTTCTTGCTCTGGCCATCATTTCTATGAGCCAAGGCAAGGAAAAGAACCAGTCTGCTGGGAAAACAATACACTGTGCATGACAATTTGCTTTGTCTTCTGATATCACTCTTCTGTCTCACCACAGTGACAATCAAAGTCTAAGTTCTCATAGGAGAATATAAATGACATAGTGATGGGTATGGGAGAAGGATTGCGGGAGGAGGTGACCTGGAGGGGACATTAAACAGGGTATAAAGTGAATAGGTAGAAATAAAATAAAATAAAATATAATATAGTGTGATTGAATTTTAATTATTTCAAATTTTTGGAACACTCACATTTCACAAATGAAAAAGAAATCACACTTGACTTTATCTGGCAGGTGAAAATCTAAATGCAGACATGTAATCATCATTTATTTAACATCTCCAAGGGATAAATGACTATTCCATCCCACTTTGACTGCCATATGTCTTTTTATGTCTGCTTAGTAATTCTTCGTACCAGCCCATCCTCCTCCCCATCACCTCCTCCCTGGCTGCCATGAGTCAAGCAACACTGTTCTATGCTCCTTCTCTAATGCTCTGCTCTGTCTTATCAAGGGCGCACAATAGAACCAGAGCACAGACTAAACCCTCAAAATATCCCAGACAAAAAGAATGTCTCCTTAAGTTGTTTCACACATGAGTAGAAACCTGAGTAAAACAAGGTATTTAAAATCAAGTTACTGATCTCCACCCCCACAGGAGGTGCAGGAGAAGGGGGAGGGGGGGTGGAGGTGTTGAGAGAGAATTTAGGTAGCTTAAACAAATAAAGAACTGGAAACTTTAAAAAAAAAATCAAGCTACTTTTTTTTTCTCTGTAAAGATGTCAGAAAAGGGACCAGGAAGATGTCTCTATCGCTAAATGTGTTTGCTGCAGAAGCATGAGGAACTGGGATGGATCACCAGAACATACATAAAAGCCTGGTGTTATGCAGTACACCTGTAATGACTAGAGAGACAGAGACAGAGCAATACCCTGAAGCTTGCTCCTCAGTCAGACTAGTTAAACGAGTGAGCTCCAGGTTTAATGAGAGATGCTTTTTGAATATAGTCTAGTTGCTGCAGAGCTTTATAAAAGCAATAATTTTTGAGATCCCAATCACTGAGGAACTACATTTGATTGATTATTTAAAGAGATAGATTAATCAGAGAATATGAGCAAAATCTGTTATATATATATATACATATATATATATGTATATATATATATATGCATGAAGATGTCATCATTAATGTATGTGTCTTAGTCACTGTTCTACTACTGTGAAGAGACACCATAATGAGGCAGAGAGAAATTGAGCCCGGCATGAGCTTTGGAAACCTCAAATGACATATCTCTTCCAACAAAGACACATCTACTCCAGTAAGGATATCTCCTAATCCTTCGTAACAATTCATAAACAGCTGGGGACTAAGCATGCAAATATAGAAGCCTATAGTGGCCAATTTTTTTTTCAAATCACCACAATATGCTAACAACTATAAAAGGCAAGAGATAAAAAAATACCTGGGATAAATTTTGAAAGACATAGAAACGTAACCAGAAAATTATTAGTCCACCTGGACACAATAGAACATTTTTTAAAAATGTGTCTGCCATGGGAATTTGGCAAGGGGGTACAGTTTGCTGACAGGATGCTACTGAAGGAAGTACATGTGTTCCATTGATTAGTAAAGAGGTAAAACAGATATTCCATGGGGAAGGGAGAACATACAAGAAATGGTACAGTGTCCAGGAGACAGAAGTTGTCCACATTACTGGAATGCTCAGCCATTAGAAGTTTACGACAGATTTTAGTTAATCTAAATGGTTAAATGTTACAAAAGAATGCGTAGAAACAGTTTGTAGTGCCTGAAGGGGCTGAGCTCGGTAGATGAAGCTATAAGCTCTGACTTAGAGTAGTGGTTCTCAACCTTCCTAAATCTGTGACACTTTAATACAGTCCCTCAGGTTGCGGTGACCCCCAACCATATAATTATTTCACTGCTACTTCATAAGTGTTATTTTGCTACTGTAATGAATCATAATGCAAATATCTTATATGCAGGATCCCTGATATCTGACCCCTATGAAAAGGGTCTTTTAACACAGGTTGATAACAAAAGCCTTAGAAGATGAATCAAAGAGACAATGATTAAGACAGGAATTAAAATAATGATTTTATAAAATAGCTTAAAAGAATGGAACCTTGTAGGGGGCAGTTCTGATGCTAAAGCCCCGTTCCTCAGTTGGTTCTTGATCTTTCTGTAAAGATCAATTGCTAAGTGGCATGTGCAGGTGGGACTCCCAGGTCCCTGGAGGAAGAGGGTACACAAGGAAGAGGAAAAGTGAGTTTGCCATGCTTTGGAGAGAGAAGAACTAAGAACCATGTGAGATCTCAAAATGGAGTGGTCATAAGTGGGTGGTCAGGGGAGTTTAGCAACTGAGATTTAGGGCAGGTGGGAGAGGCACAGATAAGAAGAAGTTAATAAGGATATGTTTTTCCAGGCTGGAGATAGTAACAGCCAGCAATTGTGCCGAGAAGGCAAGTGGAAAAGGAACAATTGTTTGTCTTTTTTTTCCTCAGAAAAAGTAATTTTATTTTATTTTTTTAACTTTTATTGCATTATGATGAGAAAAGTTACATGACTTCAATTTATGTGAATTTGTTAACATTTTAAAAAACATATTTTAAGTAAATATAATTAAACATTTTTGTTTCCTTTTTGTACCCCAACTCCTCCCCCTTTAATACCTACAATATCTTTTTTGTCATATTCTTTAAAATTTATAAAATATTACAACAATAAAAATAAGTGTTATAAAAGTTGTTTGATATAAAACAACAATCAATTTAACAATTTTATGTAGATGCTCGTCTACATAAGCAAAAATGAAATACATTTTTCTCAATAGAAATTTTAAATAACTCCAAACATATTAACTGTATATTTCAAAATAATACATCACTACTAGTATTTTCTTAAATGAACATAAATATATAAAGTGTTTTTGTTTGTTTAGTAGAGTTTAAAATCTTAGCTCTTACTGTTCATTTCCTGGCGCAGCAGAACTGTCAACTCTCAGCTTAGCTACGATGGAGGTAAAATCATTTGGTGATGTGAGGGTCCTTGAAGTACAGCCTTATTACAATGAAATCCAATGTCTAAATATTGTTCTTATTTTGGGCTTGTACCACAGTAAGAGCCAGGATTTTAAATTCTACTAAATACAAAACAAACAAAAACACTTTATATATTTATGTGTTTGTCTTTTATCCATGGATTCAAGAGAAGCTAGGAGAGGGCTGGTAGCGCAGCCACTTCCCATAGCAAAGGCGAGTAGTGTTAAAGCTTCCTGCAATAGAACCTACTAGACAAGAGCATAGGCTGAGAGTGAGTGTGGCAGAGAGGGGACTCCCAGATCTTACTTCTGAAGCCCCCGTGCTCTAGTTTACTCTTCTAAAGTCTGCCATAAAATGATACAGAGCTTATTGGGTGTTGTAAAAAGTCAGACATAGTCAAAGATTATAAGGGAGCTGTCCCATTATAATGAATAATCAATAAGTATCAATAAAAAGTGGCCGATTAGAAATAAATATGAACATGTCACATATTCACACACATAATTTTATAGTAATTTCCTTATTGATAAAAATTACTACTTTCAAACAAGAAAATTATAGATTTTTTCCAAACTCTGCTCATACTACTTTGTAAGATATAAGTCAAGGGATAGGCATGTAATAAATATTTCCTGGGGAACATGATGTCGATATTGGCTCAATATATTTCTATAAGTTCTCTCCACACTATGTTCCTCAGAAATATTTTTTAAATTAATTAAACTAAGCACAAGAGCAAAACGTCAATATAATCCTGCTATATATCCCCAAATATTTGCGGAATGGCCCAGGAGATCCAAGAAGAGGTGAGTGAGCCAGTGCTACAGATTGGGACGAAGGCCTTTCAGAGAAGAGAGACTGGGATCTTCTAAAAATATAGGTTCGTCTAAAGTCAGAGACAAAGAGGTTTGCCTACATAATCCAGACTGCGACTGAGGGAGCTTTTGCCACCTCCTCCGTAAGAGTTATGGACTCACCCTGGGCAGCCTGCATGCTTCAGAGCCAGTGTGACTGAGCAGCATGGTGCAGTGGATACATCAAGGTTTGGACAACTGGCAGCTCCGTGGAATGGTGGGAAGCGAAACGTCAAGTGCACACAGTAAAGACTTAATTCTATTTACTTAAAATATGTTTTTAAATGTTAACAAATTCAGATAAATTGAAATCATGTAACTTTTCTCATCATAATCCAATAAAAGTTTAAAAAAAAAAAAAAAAAAAAAAAAAAAAAGACTGAGACTCGGAAGGAATGGTGCCAATATCAGAGGGGCTGCCTCCACTGGGCTGCTTATAGGTACACTCTCACATCTTAATATCTACAGCTTCAGTTTCAACAAGGTGAATAAAAATCAGAATATATGGATCTTGGCAACGTGGCTCTGAGGACAGCTGGTGAGCCTCAGCGCTGCTCGATTGAATCAGTGAATTCCGTTGTGCTTTTGATTCATACATCTTACCATAACTTATACCAACAGAAGAGAGATTAGTGACTCCCCATAGCAGGTTTGCAGAAAAATCACAAACTAAAACTCAAGCGTGTATTACTACAGTTTTTTATTAGCCACAGAATTATTGAAGTCCACAGTGTGAACAAGTATGTAATGGAAAGAGTATGCAAGATGAGAGCACCCCCACCGGCAACCTAATCATTCTAGATGTGCTACAGACTGCGGCCTCGTGGGTTCTGTAGATGCATGGGTGGCCTCGTGGGGTCTAGAGATGCAGCTGGTCCCGTGAGAAAAGTGGCAGGCTCTTGTGTTGGTGGATGAAGGGAAGAAAATGATTTAAACCTATTTGATTTAAATCCTTTGGTGTTTCCTTAACGGGGTTTTCCTCCAAAACACTTAAAGAAAGCAGGTACCCTTATTCATTTGGTTTATTTATTCATTCTCAGAGTTCATCTATGCATAAATTAGGGGAACTTTTTATTATTAGGTTTTATTTTATCCAAATAATGTAAGCTTGCTGAGACATTTCATAGTAACTGTGGCAACTGCTTTGAGAGGCAGTGCAGCCTAATGAATGGCACCCCAGATGTGAGCACGAAGTGTTATGAGTGGGACTGTGCCTCCTAACAGAATATCATTACACTGCACTCCATCTATAAAAGGAGAGGATCAACAGGATCACTGTGTTAAAAATGTTTGTCTAGTAGATGTTACTTACTTTTCTTATTAGTACTTACCACTTCTTCAGTGCTTAGAATAGCAAATGAATGCATAGTATATGCGCGTGAGTATACTACTGCACACACAGTCCACACATTGCACACATTCTTTCTCCTAAGGAATGCGCATCTAATAAAGTATCCTTTTAGAATAGAATTATTAAAAGTGCCTTGCATATCAAGGATGTGGGCAGAATTTTACGTACCACCTTGGAGCTTGGAATTGCACTGGCACCCTGGAAACAATTACATCACCCAAATTCAGTGCTTTATAACTCTCCTTGGACTCATTGTAAAGCATGCATTCAAATGCATGCCAAACCAAATGCAGTCAAATAAAAATATCCAGCTTGTACTTGAATATTTTTCACATACATCTAGCTGTAGCTAATGAAGCTCGGGGGTCGTTGAGTTCAAGGAGCCCATTACTGTTTTGTAGTTCATCGGTATTAACTCAACAAACTACATCTAGTATCTCTTGGCATTCTGAAACTTTGACATTTAAAAGGAAACTTGTACTTGGAAAGTTTGAGAGCCATGAGTCTCGGTCATGCTGCGACTCTAAAATGTAATCTTTGTCTCCATGAGCTCTGTGGCAGAAGCAAAGGTCACTGGAGTCAAGAATATACAAAGATAAGAGGTGCCTTCCCTTCTAAAGGGCTCTGGGCATCATGTGCCTAAGTCTGTCTACATTTGTAAATCTGTTTAGGCATGAAGGTCAAGTTTTGACCAGAAACAATCATTATGGACAAATATAGCCTTCTTTGTTAATGTGGAGAATTTGAAATTGAATAGGCTACCTTACCAGAAGTCTTTGCAATGTTTTAAAAATACCAATCTTGTCTTTCTAGGCGTTTGCCTTCATTAAGAGTCTCTTCAGCTAGATGCTGCAAATCCCAACAACTTCAGCCACCGATCCTTCTCCATCATCACAAAGATCATAGCCACATTCGTGTAACAAATGTGCATGCCTGTGCTCTGGGGAGAAGCTTGGAATTGAAGAATAAACATGAGAAATGGAAAAGAGCCATTATGTAAGTTCCATATCCAAGGGAAGGCAATGGAAGCTAGACCTGGGGTACAGTCCTGTAATCCCAGAACTTGGGAGGCTAACACAGAAGGATGTCACACACACACACACACACACACACACACACATACACACACACACACCCAAACACACATACACACATACACACACACATACACACACACACACATACACACACACATACACACACACACATACACACACACACACACACACAAACAAACAAACAAATAATGTTGGTGGTAGTGGTGGTAGTTATGACGATGGTGAATAAAATTAAAAGGGAAAAAGGACAATTTTTCTATTATATCCCAGTTTGTCTAGTTTTCTCAACCTTTCTGACTGAAAACATGGTCATCATGAAGACAATACTTTGTGGTGTATATACTCTTTTGTTTGTGAGTGCAATAGCCATTGTGCTCAGCCCTTGGCCTCCTGACCAGTGAAGCAGCTAAGGCACAAGGCAAACACATGCAATGGGTTCAGGAAATCCAATTTCATTTTTCTCCTTTGGAAAATACAAGAGCCCATTTCCAAATTGCCCTTGCTACTGGGTCAGAGCTGGGTGATTAGTTTGTCATGCGGGGATGTGGATAGAATTGATATGTGTAACACAGTCACAAAAGTCAGGAGTGGATATGCAGCCTCTACCTACTTTCTTCAGAAACAATTTAACACTTGCTGCTAAATTCACATGAGAAACATTCCTGTGCTAGAATACTCGTATTTCATGTCCTAATTTGCCACCTAGCTAAGGGATGATTTTACAATCAAAATACTTTCATATATATGTATATATACATATATATGAAATATATATGTGTATATATGTATATGTATATATACATATGTATATATGTGTGTGTATGTATAAGTATAGATATACATATATATACAGAGAGAGAGAGAGAGAGAGAGAGAGAGAGAGAGAGAGAGAGAGAGA
>JADRCD010221406.1:0-67153 GCA_019843815.1 Montemys delectorum | reverse complement strand
GAGAGAGAGAGAGAGAGAGAGAGAGAGAGAGAGAGAGAGAGAGAGAGGAGAGAGAGAGAGAGAGACTTCAGACTTTTTTTCGGGGAGGCTGGTATAACTGGTTTATTTTCTTGAAAATCAAGGTACTGTTTAAAGGTTAATAGCCATCAGTGGCCAAGTACTCAGGTTTTGAGTTAGGAACTAATACTTAGAAATTTCATGATACTGACAGATGTCAAGTAATCAGAACTTAAAACAAGTACAGTAGTAACACCTAGTTATTATATTACACAATCACAGTGAATAAAAAAATCAAATCCTGTGTTCATGCTTTGTAAATGACTTCAGACTTTTTAAAAATGAATTTTAAAACCAGACTCTTATGACTGAGATCTTTGAAAAATAAAATCTCCAAGTACCAATCTGCTGTCTATGTAATACACAGAATTCCATTACCATGCAGGACCATGAACTAGTTTAGGGAACTAAATAGCTTGCTTATTTGTTTGTGTACACATGATTACATAAAACTTCACACCCCACCAGATACATAAAGTAGGTATGTGAATGATAGTTACTTCTATATCGTATTATTCCTAATATATATATGTTGTACAGTAATTATTGAAATGGTAAGAATACTTGTACTTCGAGAATAAAATGGAATGTGGAAAAGCTCTAATTCAGCACCTCATTTTACATACAGATACACAAATGAAGGTAGAAGAACCAGTGACATTGCCCCTGGTGGATTTCTCTCTACTCTACCATTGTATCCTTAATATTAGACACCAACACAAGAGAAGATACCATTTTAAAAGTTTCTCATCTGTATGCTGTATTTTAAAATAGTTCAACATGGCTGGAGTGGTAGCTCAGAGGTTAAAAGCTCTTACTACTCTTGCAGAATGCCCTGGTTCAGTTTCCAGAACCTACACAATAATGGATCACAACTACCTGTAACTCTGACCTGTGCTCTCTCTAGCCTCAGGGGATACTGTATATCCATGGTACACATAAAGACAAATACAAACACAGAAATAAACAAATAAATAAAATGTAAAATAAAATACCTCATCAGTCTTGCCAAACTTCACTAAAATTAGAGGCACAGAGGTTCGAGCAGCAGTGGCTTGAGGTGACATGGAAGTCATGTTCTTTCCTTCATGCAAAACCTACTGAGTTGTATCACAGACTACACAACTGTGTCTTCATTACAGTGCCAAGTTAACTTGTGTAAGTAAGATACCATATGACATAGGTGCTCATCAGCTTAGATTTTGGTCTGAATGGTGTTTTGCTGTTTTCTAACTCTTGGCCATAGGCAGCTTTACTACTATTTAGTTCCTAACTCTCAGTTGCTTACTCTATAAAATCAGGATAAAAGAATTTCCTGTGTATAAATTTTCTGTTTATGAAATTACTTCACACAGCATCTAATAACAAAAAGCACCCACTAGTGATGATTACCATGATATGCGGAAAATCCATTCTGCTCAGAACAGTCGTACAATGGACATACCTGAGTATAAGTATTCAACACACATATGTAATATGAATAAAAATATATCTGCTAAATTATTTTCAAAGCACATCTATAGAAACATTGTTATAACTGAATTATCACATAGACTTCCACTGATGGAAAACATGAATGCATTCTGATGTTACAGAATATAAGCTTGAAGAATTAAATTATATGAACCATATTTTTAAAATATTTCAAAACACTAGAATAGATTCTTAAATCAACTTATTAAAGAACAAATGTTTAGTTTTAAAAGGTATTGGTGCTGGTTAAATTTTGCTCTATCAATTACCTTTATCAGAACTTCAATTTTGTATGTCATAGCTCCTCTTGATGTGGGACATACAGAGTTACAGGCATAGGTTCAGAGATAAACCTCAGGCATGATATTTCCCTATACAGCAAGAGATTAGCTTGCGTTTTGCTCATTTGCATTTTTCTTGTGAAACCCAAGTGAGTAACTTCAGCTGCCTATTCTTCAGGGCAATAGAATAGCACTCACTTTTTGAAGAATACATTAATAAATTAAAGACTGAAGTAATCAGCTTTGAACTGTTTTACTTGCCCTCCAGAAAATTATCTTCATTGCCTGTGCCTCCAGGATCTTTCGAATTGTCAGCACCATTCAAAACATTTCTTATGATTCCACCAGGGATGTCATTTATTATCATATCTATCGCTTCTTGCACTGCCCTCTCCTTCCTGAGCTAAATGAACCAATTTGACTGTGTAACTAAGCATCAGAATCAAGAACCATTTGCAGCTGGTAATGGTGGGAGTTCTAAGTTACATTAGTGCCTCCTGAGCTGTTGTTCCCCTGAGCTACTCTCCAAGTGCTGGAAAACTGTATCAGATCTGGCTTATACACCAACATTCTTCCCAGAGTTCTCCCTTGTTCCTGAACTCCAATAATTATAATAAGGTTTTAAAACAATCTCAATTTCCTGAAGTTGGATGCTTGCCTCTGCCAACAACGACACAGCATCCTGCTTCCAACCCAGATGGACTATCACACTCCAGAAACCACCCAATTCTCACCCACCTGTCTCTGAGTAGCACTATTGCTGGGGAGCTCCAGCTGCAAGACCCTGGCCACCTGACTTCATCATCGGAGCATTGATTCAAGTCCAGTCGGAAACAAATTTGTTCCATCTACTAGGACCCTGAATCAGATTCCTGCCACATTCCTTGGAAGCCAACTTTCCAGCTGAGCCAGTTTCCCTAGGTTTGACATTACCTATTCCTAACTTACTGCTATCTTCCTGCAAGCCAAAAGATGAAAAACAAAAAAAGCAAACAAACAAACAAACAAAAAGAATGGATTTTTGTATGTGTTTGTGCCACACATAAGGCTGTAGCAAGTACAAGTACATTAGAATAAATAATTCAAACCTTTGGCAACCTAGCATTGCGCTCCTACCTTCTGGTATCTCTAAATGGTACAATAGCAACGAGGAGTACATTGAAGCTATCACCCAGTTTATTTGGATACTTAGGGGATATTTCCAAATCTATAAAGTCCCAACAACAAAATAATATGGTGTTCTCTACATTTGCAATATGGAATTAAAACAGAAATGCCACATAGACTGTGTTGTCTATAGTCCTATGTGGGCCAGGAAAGAGAGGGGGTGTCTCTTCATCTATGTGTACCGAGCTTGGTCAGTGCCACTCCTGGAGTAGTTTGCCCACTATCTTCCTGGTTTGCCCACGATTCCTATTGTCTCTGCCTGGGATTTTCTGGGTTTCTCATTTCTCCTTTCCTCCCTGAGCAGCCATAGACACTTTGAAAATGCAACAAGCACACCTGAGAGTGTCTGTAGAGCACAGTCCTGGAATTGCGTTCACAAGGACTGCTGAGAGCTCCTCAAATGAGTAAATAAGTGGGCTCAGTGACACATTAAGAATCCTGGTTCCCCATTCACTGGCAAAGGATCCCAGGTTTCTATAGATCTACACACATATATATGAGAGCATTGTTAGCTGTGGGATGATCGAGGGTAAACGGAAGACGAGGGAGATGGAAACAGGTGTTGGGGGGGGGGAGGAGAAAAGAGGTAAGTAAAGAGGGAAACAGAATGTTTTGGGCAAATAAGAGGAACAGTTGGTAGGGAGGAAAAGATGTAAGCTATGATCAAGCACAGGGAAGTCACTTCCAAATCTAAACTGTCTGCTGACTGCACTGAAAACCCACAACTATTTTTTAATCTTATTTTCATGATCATAGGCTTCTCAGGCTGGCATAATTACCTTTTGAGGTTTCATCAGCATTTGGCCAAATTATACCATCTCTATTTCAAAATATGCTTTGCCTCCAGAAAGGAATCGGCAGCTCTTCCTTTTTAACTCACCACAGCTAGTGAGCTGCTTTTGGCAACCTTGTCCCCAAAGAATGACACAATTAACCGGAGTCTGCTGCATTCCCAGTGCTGGGCATGTTATTACTGATTTTTAATTGGCCTTCATTTAATTATAAGCTAATAGTTGAGACTATTATTCACTTAGGGTTCTAGCCTTTTGCCAAACTTACCCCTTAAGGTTCATTTTCTGGTAATAGCTGTCATTCATTCTCACCGGACTGAAAACCCTGGAACAAATGCTGGCACAGTGAATAGTCCACAGAAAAGCTGATCCTGGGGGAGGGGGGGTGCGTAGGGGGAGTAGATAACAAGGTAGATATGCTGTGTCTTTCTTAAGCACAGTTTACCTTTTGATTTCATGACCATACTAGCACACCAGTGTAGTATGGTGTGGTGAAGCAAGCAACGAGGATGAGGCTGCTTGCTCGGTCTGAAGGGCAATAGGATAGGCAACTCCTAGGAGTTCAGAAGAAAAAGTGGAGCTCAGACAACTCAATGAGAGAAATCAGACCTTGGCAAACTAAAAAGTCAACAAATTACCATATTGCCTTAGAAACCATATGCCAGTTAATTTATAGCACAAGCCATGCATTTGATTGAAAGGATCATCTCTTCTGCTGGCCAGAATTGCTCCTGCCCAGAAAGAAGAATTGGTTACTGAAATATAACTGTGTGGCCACACACTCAGACCACACACTCAGTAAATAACATGACTTCTAAAACTAGTACCTGTTTATGGAATAAGTACATATACTTCACCCTAGCACCTGTAATTCGTCTTTAAGCTTTGGGTAGCAAATATTTTCAGCACAACAGGCTATGGTTTTTGTTGCAACTAAGTATTCAGCTCTGAAATTGTTGAGTCAAGCGACAGTCATGGAAAGAGAAAGTAACATTATAGACATGAATCTTCTCCAATAAAACTATATATATATATATATATATATATATATATATATATATATATATATATATAACAAGCAGGAGACCTGGTACATATTACATCTATTCATATGATGATAATGAGATGCCCCCAGCCTATCAAAGGTAGACATTACCAGCCTCAGAAAGAACCTGAGAAAGTAAGTGACTTCCTAGAAATAATAGAAGTAAATCATACCAAAGAATTTCTTAAGCCAGGATTTGCTATTCAGAGTCTCGTTTTAGTAGATCAAAGTTGGGTAGTCAAGAATTCATTTAATTCAAACACCAGCAAATCTCATTAATTCTCTTCAATACAAATAAGGTATTTTCTTCTAATCTGTCATATATTTGCATCAATTACAACTGTCACACCCTGGAAGCGTATGATAAATATCCATGTTTTTAATCTTCCTCTAAACTGGATGATTCATGCTAAGAGCAGGATATGAAGACTTCCTTTCAATACCACTACAGCACAAGAAAAGAGATTTCTTGAAAAACTGGGCTTATTATTTTCATAATTTCAACCTCTGCTGGGTGGGAGGTTTCATTGTTGTTATCACAGTTTGGATGGCCTGGGGAACGGCACTATTAGGACTTGTGTATTTGTTGAGTAGGTGTGACCTTGTTGGAGGAAGTGTGTCATTGTGCATGTGGGCTTTAAGATTCTCATCCTAGCTACCTGGAAACCAGTCTTCTCCTAGTGCCCTTCAGATGAACGTGTAGAACTCTCAGCTCCTGCTGTACCATGACTGATTAGATGCTGCCATGCTCCCACCCTGATGATAATGGACTGAACCTCTGAACCTGTAAAACATCCCTGATTAAATGTTGTCTTTATAAGAGTTATCTTGGTTATGGTGTCTGTTCACAGCGGTAAAATCCTGACTAAGACAGCCTGGTAGTCAAAACACTTCCAGTTCCTCTTGTTTCTACCATCCTTTCCAGCCTCTTTGAAGTTCATCTCCCAGCTAGAGCTGTTTAAAGTTTACCTATGACCTAACATACAGGATTTTGGTAGTGGTGCTGGTGGGACTTGTGGCTTACTTGATGTGGTAGCATCTAGGAAAATGTTCAGCCATTCACACCTTACTCTTCATCCTTATTATTCTCAAATTTATAGGGGCACGCAATTGCCCTTGTTCTCACATAAATGAGTAAGAGAAACCTGAGGGGATGGCTGGCCCATTTTCCCCTCAGCTCTATGTAATACCCTCTAGGTAGATGTCTCATGTCTCCTGTGTACTGCTCTGCTTCCCAGATTGCTCATAGATAATGAGTTCCACCAGGCTTTGAGGACGACTTTGTTGGAATAATGCTATTGGAACCCAGTGTACAGCCAGTTTCATCTGATCTCAAGGTTGTCATCTATGCTGGTCAATTGGCCTTGACTCCAGGCTTCTGCAAGCCATCATCAACAAGTCTGCATCTCTTCATCACCTCCCTGAGGAGGTACTTCAGGGAACTGTGACATACCAGAATGCTTTACAGACAGACCATCTTAAGACAAGAACAGGAATAACTACTGAGGGCTGCTGTTGGATGTGTTTGTGACATAGACTTCCTACTGAGCCTGAAATTTTTCTATTCAGTGTATCCAGGAAAATGTGATCAGGCTGAAAGGGTAAATACTCTCTCCTACTCATGTTACATACTCAAAGTCAAAAATACTGCTTAAATTGAGGAAACTAAAAATAGCTGTTATTCCTATCTACCCACACCATTTTCTCTGGTCTTTCCTGTACTGTGCTATTTTTCTCACTGTTTTCAGACTGTTCTCTATCTACCTATCTGTCTGTCTGTCTGTCTGTCTACCTGTCTGTCTGTCTGTCTGTCTGTCTATCTATCTATCTATCTATCTATTTCTATATCTTCCTTCTTCCTTCTCTCCACCCATCCCTTTCTCCTCCCTCTCCTTTTTTCCTCTCCTCTTTTCTTCTCCCTCTCTCTCCATCTCCATCAATATACAACAAAAACCACATGAAAACAGTGCTCTGCAGCCAAGCTCTGTATGTCTCATTTATTTCATAACTTATTGAGGAGATGACAACACAAAAGACTCTGTGTTTTGCTAGAGCCTGACATTGACATGTCTTCTGAAAACTTCTGTTTGTACCATAACAATTATCAATTCATTTTCTCTTTGATTTTCATTCTGGAATGTTTAAACTCTTTCTAGAGTAGATTGATGCCTGTATCCTGCTAAGATATTAATTAATTAATTAATTAACTAATTAATTAATTAATTAAACAAGCAGAGAGCTGTACTGCAGAGCTATCGGCCCTTCCACAATTCATGGGTTGCTTTAATAGCAATTGTCAATGTATGATTCAATTTCTGTTGCTGTGAAAAATATCTGAGAAAATAACAAAGAAATGAAACATTTATTTTGGTTCATAGTTCTAGAAGCTTCATTCCATGGTCATTTGGCTCCTCTGTTCCTGTACCCAGGATAAGGCAGAACCTCATCATCATGATAAACAGCATGTAGCTTAAAAAAAAGAATATATTGTGGAGAGCAGAAAGCAGAAAGAGAGGAGAGGGCTAGACATAGGAGGCCTTTCTAGACGACACTTTTAGGGACCCCCTCCTCCAACTAGATTTTTCCCTTTAATCCTCAACATTATACAATGAATCATTAAAAGGATTAAACCACTGATTAGGTCAGGACCTTCCTGTTCTACTCACTTCCATCCTTATTCCAAGCATTACATTGGGATCCAAGCCTCAATTGCGTAAGCTGTTGGGGGCACTTCAAATCCAAACCACAAAAGAGAACTACAAATGTCTCCTTCTTCAAGAATATATTTGAGTTCAGTTCTCCCTGGATGCACTTGCATAAGATGAGGGAAAGAGAGGTGGGGTGATCGAGAAGTCCTCATCTCTCAAAGACAAGAAAGAGATCAAACTCTTCAAAGATTTCCTAGAATGAAGAAGGTCAGCCTGGTACAGGTCATATAGTTGCAACACTCAGGAGAAGAGAGCAGTAAGATTACAAGTTGTAAGCCAGCTTGGGCTGGAGAGAAAGACCTGTCTCAAAGAAATTAAATGACACAAAGACTCAGAATAATTTTATGCTATACATGACATCACATTAGTCACCTTACATGATAGATCTCATTCTTGGACTTTTCTATAAACAGAGAGTTGATTTTATATTTTTAATTTTGTAGAGACCATTTTTGCTAGCATACTAATTTTTAATTCACTCATCTAATTGAATGAGTAAGTTAAGTATAATCTCCACATACAGCTAAGGACACACACACACACACACACACACTCACACACTCACACACACACACACACACACACACACATGCTCACTTACTTTATGACCTATCTATACCATTTTATAACATTAGTGCAAAGTTCTATCTATGATAACATATATTCAATTTTTTATGAGTCATGTGGCAATGGTTTTGTCCTAATTATATTTAGAATTATAATTTCTGTAGATCCATCTCCTGGCTCTTTGATTATTTTTGTGATAGTTGAGTTTTCCCAGCATTCTGGCTCACTGGACAAACTCATCCTGTAAGTATTTTGAAACTTCATAATTTGCCCAACTATGCTGACTAATCCCTGATTTTATTTTCCTTTACTACTTCTCTCCTGCCAGCTCCTGGCATGATTTTGTCTGACTACTTATAAATTAAAACTCCTGCTTCACATCTTATTTACTCCAAATTTGTGCGTTTTGCTGCATCTTGAAAATGTGATCAACTTACTTATAAGTTATGGAAGTAAAAGGTACTACTTGTGCAGAATCTTAACCACCAAACTCTTATAGCTTATTTTAAATTGTGGTATATTGCTGCAACATACACCTATTGAACCTTTTAATGTAAAGTAATACTATTAAGATAAGCTAATAGTTCTTGCCTCTTGGGAAGAATAGAAAGATTTTGTCAATGACAAATTCCTTATTGAAAACCCTTGGTTAATATTCAAAAATCACTGATTTCTGGAAGGGAATAGTTCTTCTTGGAAAGATACAGAAAACATGGACTCCCATCATCCATGTTGTCCTCCTGGGTCTAGGACTTAGTAACTTATTACAGAAGGATCTTTTGCCCATATCATGGAATAGCTTTTGCTTTCTGTAGTAGGGAAATTCTTTCTACTTTGTTAAACTCCTCACACTAAACCAACATACCAACATCTCATTTACTTAATGAATAATGGGTAAGAATCACATGACTAATGTGTCATGAATATCTGAATTTATCTTTTCTAAGAAATCAAAGGCAGACTCTGCATTTTCTAGTGGCAGGCTGTCACAAGTGCCTGGATACACGTGCTACTCCCATACAGAAGAGACAACTAGGATTTTTAAAAGATGATTTTAATACACACACACACACACACACACACACACACACACACATGCACATTTGCCATGTTTTCCCTTTTAAGAAAATAATTTGCTATCCATCTCCCAATTCTCAGTCACAAAACCTCTCCTGCCTTTCCGTTGTCAATATGATTTTTATGAGCAGCTAGTCTCTCAGTTTCTCACGTTTTTCAAACTCTCCCAAGTTCCTCTTTTCTGCTCAACAAAATTGTTGACCAGAAGTGAGGTAAGTCCTCCCTCACAGTACAGTCTGAGGACTAAGTGCAGCAGGATACAGGAGCAGACTTTTAAAGAAGACCAACAGGGCATTCCCAGTCTTCAGTAAACACCAGATGCCTTTCCTCTTCTCTTATACCAGCTGCAGCAGTTGCCATCTATCTTGCAACTGTTTTATTAAAGATGAGATGTTGCATTAAAAGAGACCCTTCTCCACCTCAGGAAGCCACCCCACTTACAGGACAACGCTAAACACAAACACCAGTTAGTTGCACATGTGATGGAAAATTGTAGTCAGTTTAATGAATAATAAAAGAATATGAATCTAACAAAAGATGCTAATTGGAAACTCTAGTGTCTCCATCTGCTCTGACATCTTTTATTGAGTCCTGATTATTATTGCTGGAGACAGATAAGCTTTCGACTAATCTGAATGAAGTGAGGTGTGACATTAATTGATGCATTTGAACTCTTTCCAGATTAATAAGTGTGCAGCTTAGGCATGTACCTCATAATAGCTTTCAGTTCTTTTTTCATTTTTTGGTTGTTATTTCTTTCAAATTTCAGGAAGTAATTCTATTTTGGGTACCTTGGTGTGTCCTTAAAATTAAATTTTGCACAGCACATTGTATTTACTAGGTCTTTGTTTTGTGTGAGACAAAATATCGGGCACAACCATCCAATACAAAACAGGATACAGTTAGCTACTGTCCTCCCAATTGTAGGGTCACGCCACCTACAGACAATTTAATGACCTGAAATTATTGTCTTAGTATGGGAGAAGTACTGCTGTGAAAATGTTACTGTGTTCAGAGGAACAGATCCCCTAGAACAAATTCAAATTCAGAGGAAGGAATAAATTGGCTAATATTTAGAATAAGAATCTAAACACAAAAAATCTACCAATTAGAACTGCTACTAATATTTTTCAGAAAACAATGGCCTCATAAGGAAAATCAGAAGTCATAATTAGAATAGGATGGACATAGGTTCAAAGTAGGCTGATCTGGGTTAGGGGGTCTCTCACACACAGACACAGACACACACACACACTTTCAAACATATCTCATTCTACTGCTTTACCCTTTACATAGACAACAGACGCAGAGGGTGATTGCTAGGATCCATTAGTAATACAGTGAACACACTCTGGAAACTGAAGGAGGGGGTGTCATTGGGCCAATAAACTACAACATGTCTCGGGTGTCTCCTTCTTTCCTTCCTGCCTTCCTTTTCTCTGTCCTTCTACATTTTTACAAATGTATTTGAAAACATAGATGGCCTTAAAACAAGGTTTCAAGAAAATGAAAATTATAAGATGAAAAAGAAAATGTTTGACATCTTTAGAGAGGAAGGAAACTGTTTCATAGCCTGAGGCAGCATTCTTAGAATTCTCTCAGAGCTACAAGGATATCATTATTGACTTGATTTATAAGCTTCTTAAGGGCCGAGGTGGAAACTTAGGGAACTTATGTATACCCCCACCAAAAAAAAATAGTAAAGAAAATTCAATAAATGTTTACTTCCGGAAGATTATATGCACACGTGCACCTACAAACCCTCAACGATTAAATGACAGGGATTTGTTCCCTAAAAGAGTCTCCTGTATGCTTGAAGAGAATACTGAGACCGCTAAAACAAGACTCAACAGCAGATGACAAGGTCTAGTAAAATGGGAACAAGAAAAAATGTGAGCTCTGGTTAAGAACCCAGTAGGTAACAAGATCCTAAGAAATTACGATGTCCACTAAGACAAGAAAAAGGGGAAATTTTTAGGAGGAGAATTGGTCGTGTGAGATCCTACAATGACATCAACTAAGACATGCGAGAGAAAATATTCCTTACATCAAGTAACCAGGGAGCACTGTTAACTTTTGTCAAAAGTAATGAAGTGACTCAGTCCTTTAATGTAGCTGTAGTTCAGTTTATTAAAACAAAATCTAGTTATCTAAACTATTTCCCATCGGGTTAGTCTAGAAGCCATAATGAATTTATTCATTCATTCACCAAACACAAAATGAGCAGGCATCAATGTTGTAAATTTCCTAGTCATCATGTACCTGTTTGCAGGTACCACTCTAGTTTTTATTCATATCAAACTTACCTTGAGGGCCTTTTAGAAAGCACGTATGTTCTTGACAGTAGTCCAAAACTGAGTGAATCTGTCCCTTATGCTTTAAGACCAAAGGCTGTTTATGTGTAAGGGCTCTGGTGAAAATTCAGCGTACATCAGTGTTTTAAGCAACTAATACATTACCCCTCTAACAGTCATGATAGAAAGACAAATAGTTGTTTTTCCCATGTCAGAAACTCAGAAAACTAAGATAATCTAAAAATGCTCATGCTCTGATGCAAGGAAATTCTGAGTAGAGTACAAGCAATTCTTGTTCTACAAATATAAAAACAAAAGAAAGGAAGCTTGCATCTTATAACATAATAATAATAATAATAATAATAATAATAATAATAATAATAATAATAAAAAGACCAAAGAGAAGTCGCCATATTTGTATGACTAGAAAAAAAATGGATGTTTTAAGGAAGCTGGCTCAGGGGGGAAGGTACCTGGCGTGACCTGGAGTTAACATCTGCAAGATTTCTCAAGAAAAACTGACTCAGTGCTTGCGGGGGTCACAAAGTCCCAGTCTCTTGGGTGGTACCAACATCATGTGGCAGATGAGGATACATACAAATGTTGTGATTTTCCTTGAAGAAATAATTCCTTCGTCTGTAAAGACTGCAGGTGAGGTCCCATGGCAGGGGCTCCTGAGGCTGTCCTCTTGACTCACAATAGGAGGGTATTGATTTAAACAGTAACCCAGCAGTTACTATAGTAAAATACAACAAACTGAGTACAGAAAACAATAGAAAGGTGTATTTTATAGTTCAGGAGTCTGAGTGTTCAAATTCACAGTACAAGGTTTGGTTCTGAAAAGACCTTCTTGGCTCATATATAGCAGTATTTTCATGGCCCAGCAGAAGAGAATTCTCATATCTTTGGCCCCTATACAGACATTAATCGCATTAGTGAATGTTCTACTTTCTAAAGGTTTCACTTGCTAATACCAATATCTTGAGGCTTTAGGATACTTCAAGTTATGAATTAAGAGAGGTACCCACAGGGCATATTCAATTCTTTGCAAGCCACTAATGAAAAAATTTGAGTCTTTTAACCTATGAACATATGAAGATTTCAGATGGGAATGCTTTATATTGAGTAGTCACTATAAATTGCATGGCTCTATCTTTACAGAGAATGTTTAAAGAGATGTAACAAATTAATTAAAACTACTGGCATGCCTATATAAGATGTCTGGCCAAGTTTGCTTAGACCAGACATTCTGTGTGTGTTCCAGAGTAAGTTTTACAGACTATTTATATTTGGAGAGCTCTAGAAAAAAAGAGTACAAAGAGTGATATCTACTTCTAGTGTCATGCTAGGTATTGCTTAGTCTTGGGAAGCGGTTGTTTTTATAGGCGCATGGAGACTTCATTTAACCTGTGGATAATTTTATACCTCCATAGATGTAGTTATTTAGTTGTGGACCACAAAGAGCCACGCAAGGATGCCTAGCGATAAAATAACCATGCTCATGGCAATGCAAATGACTTCTGTTTTATATGTAAATTAACATTTATATTCATATTAACAGTTAAAAATGCCTTCTTCACCAATATTGTGGAAAAGTTTCTTGAAAATTAGAAGCAGGAAGTAGAGGAGAAATTAGAAGATAGGGAATGGGATGGATTCAAGCCACACAGATTGTGTGTATGTAGGATATTAAGACACTTTTAAAAAGAACAGGAAAAAGGGAAAATAGGTAACCCAAATACATACTGGCAACTCGAAGACTGCAAGAAAATATATGTAATAATATATAGCTAATAAAATACTCCTATGAAGAGTATAAGGAAAGCTCCCACAAGCAATAAGGAAAATATCTATGAAATGGAAGAAACAAAAGGTGGTAACTCCAAAGACCTCTTACAAAAGAGATTACGAAAATGTCCAATAAGCACATAAAACTAGGAGCTGTTAGTCTCGACAATATCTCATATTAAGAAATTTCTTAGAGGCTGAAAACGGCGAATAATCACTGCATGTGAAAGATGTGAAACTCTCAAAACGTGCTGGCAGGAAACCAAAATGGTACAACCATCTTAGAAATCAGGATTTTATGTCTCCATCAACTCAAGCATACATTTTTTTTTATCTTTTAAGACAAAAGATTGTATTTACATTTGTCATTTCCATATTACATTTATATTTATAGTTACATTATAATCTTTTTGTTTGTTTGTTTGTTTTGGGTTTTTTTAGATATTTTCTTTATTTACATGTAAATTTTCCCTTTCCCAGGTTCCCCTCCAAAAAACAAACAAACAAACAAAAACAACAAGAACAAACCCCTTTTGCCTCCCCCCTCCCCATGCCTGCCACCCCACCCTCTCCCACTTATTGGCCCTGGCTTTCCCCTACACTGGGGCACAAAACCTTCACAAGGCCGTCCCCAATGAAGGAGTTAGAGAAAGGTTCTATGGAGCTGAAGGGTTTGCAGCCCCTTAGGATGAACAACAATTACTAACTAGTACCCTCAGAGCTCCCAGGGACCCAACCACCAATCAAGGACTATACAGGGTGGGACTGAATGTTCTGGCAGCAGGTATATAGTAGAGGATTGCAAATTCGATCATCAATAGGAGGAAAGGATCAAGCATACATTTTACCTATCCTCTAGTCTAGCACTTCATAGCCATTTATCCAATAAAAATGAAAACATGTTAAAAAATTACATGTGTATGCATTTACATAGCAGATTTATTTGTATTAGCCAAAACCAGGAAAAAAAGTATTTTACAAATACACAACCAGAGGTTAATAGAAAAACAAATCATGCTTATGTTATATTCATACTTCCAGCCATATTAACCCAGAAACAAAAAAAAAAAAATGAAAGTAAACAAAAACCTATTGAGACATTCAACAGCATGAATAAATCCCTCAGACATTATTCTGAATGAAAGAAGCCAGACACAAAAGAGAATCCACTGTGTTATTCCATTTATGTGATGTTCAAGGACAGACAAAAACGATCTGTGATCATAGCAAGGCTGTCTCTGGAGGAGAGGAAGGAATAATTGCAAAGCAACAAGGCAAAATTTTGGAAGGATAAAAATATATTTTGTTTTGTTCATAAATCAGGTACTAGATTACATGAATACATATGACTATCAAAAACTTTGGGAAATATTATGTTCTTAAACAAATAACTACTGTCTCAACCACTGAAAATGTAAATTGAATATTATCAACTAGCTATCTGAGTCATCCAACATTTTCTGTCTTTTTTATTACCCAATAATATTTGCACACACTTATCAATTAAAATATAATGTTTTGATTGGATTGGATTCTCCTATAATTGTATCCTATTTTGAGATTTCTTTGAGGCATCCTACGTCATTTTGTTTATCCTGCTGTGTTAGAGTAACACATCTTAATCCTCTTCTAAAACAATAGCATTGTGTCTCAAGGTGGACCTCACTCACCCCCAATATTTGCTTACTGTTATTCTGCTTCTAGATCAGTAGTTCTGGACCTTCCTAACACTATGACCCTTTAATACAGTTCCTCATGTTGTGGCAATACCCCTAACCATAAAATTAATTTCGTTGCTACTTTGTAACTGTAATCTTACTGCTGTTATGAACTGTAGTGTAAATAATTACATTTTCCCATAGTCTTAGGGACTCCTGAAAAGGATCATTCAAACTCCCAAGGAGTCACAACCCACAGGTTGAAAACCACTCTTCTGGAAGATCAACTGTGCTTGAAGAGAGGTTGGGAGTAGGAGTGTTCCATGTTTGGGTAGGAGTGTTTGCTTTTGTTCTTCTTGTTCTTGTTATTTATTCTAGAATGGGGATTGAAGAGTTCTTGGCAAATAATAAACTACTGAGCAATACCCCAACACAATAATAAGGTTTTTAGATATACTTGTGACATTTTACTGCATTCATTTCTGAGGGTCTCAATTACTGCATTTGGAAGAACATTATAATGAGCTCCATATGTCATCAATGCTGTCATGGGATTTCACAGCTGAGTTTGTATGAATAGTACTCACTGTTTATGTAGCTCAAGTTTTCTTCATCCGTTCATTTGCTGATATGAATTTGTATTGATTCTGCATTGTGCTTATCATCTTCAAGGCCGTATTTGTGTTTGATGAGTTTGTTTTTTAATTCCTTTTATATAGTTTATAGAATTCTTCCTTCTATTTATGCCTGGTTTTATTGTAATGTGGACATAAAAGACAGATTACATGATTTTGGCTTTAATTGTTTGATGAATCTTTTGTTCTAACAGAAAATCTAGCTTACAGAATTTTCCAGCTGCAAAGACCGTGTTTTCCTAAACTGTGGATAGAATGATCTATGGATGTCTCTAAGGTTCGTTTGCGCTAGCATGAGTTTAAATTGCCATGTTTCTCTGTTAATATTCTAATTATACTATCATTCAATATGAAAATGGAGCACCAAGTCTCCAGATATTGTTATATTACAGTCCATCTCTCCCTTAAAGTCAACCAATATTTATTGTTCATATTTAAATGCTCCAAAGCTGCATGTATATTTATCTATAATTCTTAAAACTTGTTATTCCCTGACCTTAATAATATATGGTGGCATTTTTGGTCTCTTTTTACACTTTTTTTTCATTAATTTATTTATTCACTTTACCCCTCAATCACATCATCTGTCTTACAAGTTAGAGTTTCACTGCTGTGAACAAACACCATGACCAAGGCAACTCTTAGAAGGGCAGCATTTCATTGGAAGCAACACTTCCAAATAGTGCCTCTCCCTGGGCCACACATATTTAAACCATGAGATCACCCTTCCCTTCTCTCCTCCCAGTCCTAAACCTCAAACCCTCCTTTCATTACCTCCTCCACTAGGTACTAACCCATCCTGGAACATCAGGAGTAAGTGCATTCTCTCCCACTGAGGCCAGACAAGGCAGCACAGCTATGGGAAAGGGATCCAAAGGCAAGAAATAGAGTTAGAGTCAGAGACTGCCTCAGCTCCAATTGTTGGGAGAGCCACATGAAGACCAGGCAGCATGCCTGCTACAGATGTGTATCGGACCTATGTTCAGTTCATACATGCCCTTAGGCTGGTGGTTCAGTCTCTGTAAGTCCCCATGGGCCCAGGTTAGTTGTCTGTAGGTCTTATTGTGGTGTCCCTGACCCTTCTGGCTCCATCAATCTTCCCCATGACTCTTCCACACGACTCCCTGAGCTCTGTATAATGTATAACTGTGGGTTTTTGCATCTGTTTCCATTGGCTGGGTGGAGCTCTCAGAGGACAGTTATTCTAGGCTCCTTTCTGCAAGCATAGTAGAGTATAATTAATAGTTTCAGGGGTTGGCTCTCTCCCGTGTTGTGTATCTCATTGGTTGGCTGTTCCCTCAATCTCTGTTCCATCTTTATGCCTGAACAAGATGTTCAGGCAGGGCTACTTTTGGGTTGAAGGTTTTGTGGGTGGGTTGATGTGTACCTCCATTCATTGGATGTCCTGCCTAGCCACAGGAGGTGGTAACTTTAGTCTCAATGTTCCCCACTGCTAGGAGTCTCAGTTATGGTCACCCTCATATACTCCCATAGGTTTCTCACATCCCAAGTCTCCAGATTGTCTTAGAGATGCCCGTCCTCCTTCAATTTATCTTCTTTCTCTCAAACACCTCATCCACCATCCAAACATTCCCTGTATCTGATCCTCACCCCTGTTCCCCACTACACCGCCTCTCCCACCCAGTTCCCTCTTCCCTTCCACTACCAATGTCTATTTTATTTTTCCTTTTAAGTGAGATTCAAGTATCCTCCCTTGTGTCCTCCTTGTTGTTTAGATTCTTTGGGTCTGTGAGTTGTAACATGATTATCCTGTACTTTATGGCTAATATACACTTCTAAATGAGTACATGCATGCAAGTCCTTTTGAGCCTGGGTTACCTCACTCGGGATGATATTTTCTAGTTCCATCCACTTACCTGCAATGTCATGGTGTTCTTGCTTTTAATAGCTGAGTAGTATCCCACTGTGTAAATGTACCACATTTTCTTTATCCATTCTTCAGTTGAGGGACATCTTGTTGTTTCCAGTTTCTAGTTGTTACAAGTGAAGCTACTGTGAACATAGCTAAGCAAATATCTTTGTGGAGCATCTTTTTGGTATATGCCAAGGAGTGCTATAGCTTGGTCTTGAGATAGAACTATTCCAGGTAGAAGAATGCAAATAGATCCCCATTTATCAGCCTGCACAAAACTCAAGGTCAAGTGGATCAAAGACCTCAACATAAAACTGAATACACTAAATCTGATAGAAGAGAAAGTTAGGAATAGCCTTGAATACATTGTTTCAGGAGACAACTTCCTGAACAGAATACCAACAGTTCAGACACTAAGATCAACAATTAATAAATTGGACGTCATGAAATTAAAAACCTTCTGTAAGGCAAAAGACATCATCAATAGGACAAAACAACAACCTACAGATTGGGAAAGATCTTTATCAACCCTACATCTGACAGCAAACTAATATCCAAAATAGATAGAGAACTAAAGGAATTAAACATTAACAATCCAAATAACCCAATTAAAAATGGGATACAAAGCTAAAAAGAGAATTCTCAACAGAGGAAACACTAATGGAAGAGAAGCACTTAAAGAAATGTTCAACACTCTTAGTTATCAGGAAAATGTAAGTTTAAATGACTATAAGATTCTATCTTATACTTATCACAATGGATAAGATAAGCTAAATCAAAATCTCAAGTTACAGCGCGTACTGGTGAGGATGTGGAGCAGGGGAAGAAACACTCTTCCAGTGCTGGTGAAAGTAAAAATTTGTACAACAACTTTAGAAATTAATATGGTGGTTTCTTAGAAAACTTGGGATAGTTCTTTTTATGTTTTTTAACTTAAGTTTATTTTTTCTGAAAAGAAAGAAATACAACCATTTATTTCAGTCTCCATTTGTATAGAATAACTTTTTTTAGCATTCATTCCCATTCAGTCTAATTTTTATTAGTGAAATAAGTCTACGGAAGGCAGAAGAACTGTGTATTTTGTTTAAAACTCATTTTCAATAGTCTGCTTTTATTTATAGAATTTAATCCACTTATTTTCAATGTATTTATTGAGGTTTAGCATCTTCTTTCACCTTGTTTCTTTGTTTGTAGTTATTTTAGTTATTAATAGATACCTTGTTATTTTTTATAAATTTAAATTAGTGTGTGTGTATGTGGGGGGATAGGAGGGTATATGTGTGTATCATATGTGGGTGCTTGCTGAAGCTAGAAGAGAACATTAGATCACCTGGAGTTGATATTATTGGCAATGTGGGTTGCTCAACTTGGGTGCTAGGAATTAAACTTGAGTCTTCTGGAAGAGCAAGTGCTCTAAACAATTGAACTATTTTATAGCTCCAGTATTAATTATTTTCTCTTCTTAAAAAAAAACCACCAAACTTTGATTCCTCTATCCAAAATCTTAAATGAAAGAAAATACAGTAGATGAAACAAAAAGATTGGAAAAAAAAAGCATGGAGTTGGCAAAATGGCACAATGGGTAAAGATATTTGCTGGCAAGCTTGACAACCTAAGTTTGATCCCCAGATGGAAGGAGGTAAGTGGCCCCTGAAAGTTGTTTCCTGACCTTCATACATGCTACAGTACACACACACACACACACACACACACACACACACACACACACACACAGACACACACGCACAGGCACAGGCACACACACACAAACAAGTGCACACATGCATGCGTGCACATACACTCAATAATTGAATTAGAATAAATTTAAAAATAAATACAATGAGCAATAATACACCAAAGAATTGAATAATTCAGAAGGTATAAACCCTTAGACATGTGAAGCCTACCAGAGCTGAGTCATGAAGAAGGACAAACCTCCAAACAGTGCTATTGTAAGAAGGTTGTGTTGGTAATCAGCAAAAACTCTCAATAAAGTCTAAGATCCAATACTTTGTATGTAAACTTTACTAAGCATACAAAAACAATTAATATTAATCTATCACAGACTTTTTCAAAAGTTAAAGAGAAGTGAATACTTCCATTCTCTTTTATATTACCCTGATTACACAGTTAGAAAAAATTTACTACTGAAACTACAACAGAGTATTTCTATGAATATGTATGTAAATATTCTCAACCAAAACATATAAGCTAGTCAATTTTAGCAGTGCATGAAAAAGGTTGAATGCACTGTTGGGTTTCCTGTTATTAAAAACACAATACATGGACTAGGTGTGTCTTGAGACAGAGGGTATGTTTGGTTCATGTTTTTAGAAGTCCAAGGTTTAGTGCTGGGCCATGGTGGCACACGCCTTTAATCCCAGCACTTGAGAGGCAGAGGCAGGTGAATTTCTGAGTTCAAGGCCAGCCTGGTCTACAGAATGAGTTCTAGGACAGCCAGGGCTACACAGAGAAACCCTGTCTCAAAAAAAAAAAAAAAAAGTCCAAGGTTTATCAGAACTACATCTAGTGATGATTTTTTCACAGAAAGAGTTCTGGGATGTTGGGAGACAGGGAGTTTGCTCACATTTATTTGTTTTCTACTTTTCCTTTTCTTAGAAAGCCACTAAGGTTCCACTGTGGGAGTTTAATGATCTTCTCCAATCCTAGTCACCTTCCAAACCACCACTTCTAATCACAATTGTTGGGTTGATTTCCCACCTCTAGGTATTACTGAACATTGTTCCCACTAAGGCAATGCTTGGTGGAACCATGCTGACAGTTCTGCTGTAGGGAGCCTGAACTGCAGTGCCACAAAGTATAAACCCATTGCATGGCATCCTGAGAATGTCGTAACCAGGGCTGCGTTCAGCCAAGCCCTTAAAGTAGTAACTTCAAAACACTGGCAACCTAACCTCCATCAGGGACTGACGGAATGTAGATTGTAGAACCAAAGACAATTATGCTTGAGTCTCAAGATCTAATGTTGTTTTCCTTGTTAGTCTTTCATATTTTTCCTTGTTAGATTTTAGTCTCATTTCTGATATCTTCCTCCTTTCTTCTTCATGATTTCCCCCCTTTTGCAATTGGAATGTATATCCTGTGCCTTGCCACTGTAGTATTTTGGAAACACTAACGTATATGGTTTTTCAGTCTCATAATTGGCCTCAGGATGGGCTGTACATACGTTAAATCTTACTCAAATCTGATGCAGCTGAAGTTTTCAGGAGGCTTAAAAAATTCATGCTGGAATTAGTTAAAGTTTCTGTGCCCTAGCAGAGTGAAATGAATGAATTTTGCATGTAAGGACGTGAAATGCAGGAGTGGAGGAGTGTAGTGCCATGGTTTGATGGTAGTGCACCCTTCAAAGCTCAGGTTGAATTCTAACCTCCAGTGCAAGAAAGAACCGTGGCTGTGGAATTGGCACTCCTATGCAAAGGCTCAGGGCTGAGAACAAGGCTCTCTTGTCCATCTGCCAATCACCATGTGACAATACAACATCAAGATGCACTTTAAGTGAAGAGTAACCCTCCCCTAGCACCAATGCTGGCACCTTCATCTTGTTCTTCCCAATATGAAGAATTATAAGGAATTAATTTCTGCTACTCATGAACCATTTGGGAGGCTATGTTGAGAGGTATGTTGCACATATACCATTTGAGAGAATAAACTACCAAATCTGGAATATTTCGTTACAGCATCAGTAAGAGCCTAATAACCTAGTTAAACTAGCTAAAAGGGATAAATTTTGTTCATGTTTTCAAAAGACCATATTTAATAGGTAAAATAGAGATAAATAAAAATCACCAAGGACTGACCTCCCTATTCAGATTTTCACTGAGTGAATGACTACTGGTGCTATTATTACATTTTTATTTCATTATTATTATGGCCATGGTGATGATAGTGGTGATGATGATTATGATGGTGGTGTGTGTGTGTGTGTGTGTGTGTGTGAGAGAGAGAGAGAGAGAGACAGAGACAGAGACAGAGACAGAGACAGAGAGACAGAGAGAGAGAACACACATGCTTATACCACAGTATGCATGTGGAGATCAGAGGACAAATTTCAGGAGTTGATTATCTTTTTTCTCCCTCTGTGGGTTCAAAAAATAAATTTCAGGTTGCCAAGATCGCACAGCAAGGTCCTTTACCCACTAAGTCATCTCAGTGATCTGAAACTTGCTACAGATTTAACGAAAAATGAATAGAATGGATATGATCTTTTTTAAAATGGACTGATAGAAACCACAGTGAACAAACAAATTAACAAACTTATGGATCAGTTTGAACAAATGCCAATTCTAAAAGGGAAGACATGGACAGTATATAACAATACAATATTAGAAATGAGATCCGGTTCAACAGGAATGTTAAGAGGAATTCAAGAATTTTTTTTAGCTGTAGGTGTTGTCCAGGAGAATAGAAATATTGATTAAGTTATATTGTCCACTTGGGTTCACATGTCTCTAAAATGATCAAACTATATTTCTTAGGTCATAATCTCAATAAAAATATATCTGTGAATATTTCTGCCTGTCTCTAGTTCAGAAGTTTGAGAAAGTCGTAAGATAAGAACTCCTACTCTATCTCTATGGCAACAGACAAATTTACTACCAGTGGAACATGTTCAGTGATTATACCCCTCTCCAGGGGCCCTGAGCACCTTGTTTATTCTTTCTAACAGAAGCTAAATGTTTCTTCCTCGTCCATTCCCACCTCTTCTTTTTTTAAGATTGATTTGAGATTTGTTTGCTCTTCTTATTGCAAACCCAACTAATACAGGATGGCAACTACTATGGATCTGAATTACCTAGAAATGCTCAGCCAAGGTAAACGCCCTAGACTCCACAGCTACAATCCCACACACCCTAGCACCACTGACAAAAGATGAAGCCAAAGCAGGAATTTTGTATTGACATTTGTTTTTATGAACTTTCTCTCCTTCCACATACCTCGAATGAACACACCCCACGATAATCAAATGAAATTTGATTTTTCTAGGACACCATGCATGGAAATCTCATATACAACAGGCTCTTTCAAATACTGCCTCTACCCTGAAAAGCAACTCTCTGCAGTTAATACTGATGATGATCACTGTAAGGAATGATACCTTTCAGAAATCCTTTCATTTTGTGGCAATATATGATAGAGGATAACAAGAAAATGCTTTTAAAAAGACATGTCTCCAAATAAATAAGGGAAACAAAGTCCCAACTGTCCATCTCTTGTCAACAAATGAAGTTTTCAGTACCAGGACTGGTTTATATCCAGTTGAGTTGGTCAAAGGGGGTCACATAGGAATCCCCAAACAATTCAGGCTATTGCCAAGAAGATAGTTTGCTCTCTACAAACTAAAACTAAGATCTCAGTGCTGAAGTCAACACCCACATAACGCATTGAACATGATGAAGTCAAGCTGGTGCCTACATAGAACCTTCACCCTTACTAGTGTATTTAGTACAAGAAGGTACTCTGCAAACTACCAAAAGAGAAAATTAAACATAAACCCAGCCACAAAACCTTTTATCTACAATCTATCCTGCCTGTGAAATATGCTAAGTAAGTGGTGACATGAAACTTGTGGGAGTAACCAACCAATGTCTGATTTGACTTAAGGCCCACTCCATGAGATAGAACCCATACCTAACTCTGCTTAGGTGATCATGAGTGAGAGATTAGATAGTCCAGAGACCTATGGACAAAACAAATACTACTGGTAACAATAAAACAAAGACCTAATGGTATTATGCTATACTCATAGATCAATACTTTATTCAGCCATCATCAGAGAACCTTCTTGCTACAGCAGATTAAACAAATACATAGATACACAGCCAGACATTACTGAGACAGACAGAGAGAGAGAGAGAGACCATGGAAAATGTTGCTCTAAATGACATGTCTCCACAAAATACTTCCCCTTGGAGCTCAAGGAACCCTGTGAAAGAGGAAGCAGAAAGAATATTGGAGCTAAAGGGGATGGAGGACACCAGGAAAACAAGTTCCTCTGAATCAACTAAGCAAGGCTCATGTGATGATCTCATAGAGCCTGAGGTAGCAAGGACAGGGCATGAATGTACTAGGTCCTATGTGTATATATTATAGCTTTCAGTTTAGTATTTTTATAAGAGTGTATTTTATAATAGTGTATTTAGTATTTTTATAAGACTGTATGAAGAAGGGAATCTCTGATTTATTTTTGCCTTTTCTTGTGGCTTTTTCCTTTTGTTGATATGTTTTGTCTTACTTCAGTGTGACATGTTTTTGTTTTGGCTCATTATATTTTATTTTGGTGTATTTTGTTGTTACCTCTTAGGAACCTGTTCTTTTCCAAAAAGAAACAGAGAGTGGATCTAGATAGGCAGGAAGGTGGGGAGGACTTGGAGGAGAAGAAGGAAGCAAAATTGTTATCCAGATATATTGTATGAAAAAATTATTTTAATAAAAGGTGGAGAAAGAAAGAGAAGAGGTAGTGGGATTTATTTGGAGAACAATACTGACAAATGTGAATTTAAATTAGTTTTTCCTGAGAAAAGATGAAGAGAAGATGACATGTTAGGCCCTGGATGCACGATTCTTCTTCAACCTTCCTAGAAAGCACTAGCCCCTTGATAAACGTCAGGATGACCTTCCCTTGCTGTGCTCAAACCAGTCTTCATAGTCAACTACATTATTGACTGCCAATTTTCTGTTGCATATGAAAAATTCAAATGTGTCAGCTGAGACTCAAAAGAAAAAAAAGGAACATAGTTGTCTCAATTCCTTTTATTATAATATATAGTTTTGTTACCTTTGCTTGACAATTAACTTCACATTTTATACCAGTTTGTTCTTATCTTTCATCATTAAGTGTGCATCCATTCTGCATTGCCTTTATAGGAAACTTCAATCCAGATTGTTTAACCATGTAAATATTCTTTGATTTATTTACCAATCTCCATTGCTGAAGACAGCAGTTCCCCTTTGTTTACTAAGATAAATAACAATAAGATTTCCTTCAACCTAGATCTTTGTATTCCTCTTTGATGACTTCTTTGAGAGTCTCAGGAAAGAATGAGTGGTATTTTTAAGGCCCTTCTTCATCCAAGATACCCTCTTTTTATAACCTGAAATTTACTTTTATGTTTATTTTTTGTGAGAGTGTTGGGCTATCTAAATATCATATGTTCTTTTCCAGATCGTCATGAAATACGTGATCCAAGAACAGAACAGTTCAACCTTCCGAGAGTAGACTGTCCTTGGAGAAGGAAAAGGCCTTAGCTCCCTCCCTTCCATTACAACTTACTTGTGATCTACTCAATTTGCTGAATGACTTTGTTGGAAAAGAGCCTCGAGGTTTGATAGAGTTGGGGAGAATGGGGAGGCTGAACTCACATTCTCTTGAAGACTGGACCATGCATCATAAAATTCAAGCAGACAAAATGAGACATAAAATGAAGAATTGGATTTAATACCCAGGAGCAAACAAGTGACTTTATTGCCTCTGGGCCAATATTTGCAAGAAATATCCTTGGAAGGTTTTAGAAATTGAAGCACCTCATTGCCTTTCATAAGTCTGCATTGTCTGTCCATAGAAACTCCTGAGCTGCTTCAGTTCATCAAAGCAAACTTGCTTTAGAAAATAAATTATGTTCCATAATTACTTCTTATCTCGTTTTTAGTTTTACAGGCTGCTTCCCCCTCCCATTCTCTTCTCAAATGCACATTTAAATTTAATACCAGAAGTTGTTTAATTATTTCTGAAGCGTTAACAATAGGACAGCTGACACTCTGGTGGTTGTGCGGAAGCAAAGAGAAACCTACTCAACATGAAGCATCTGCTGCTGTCTCAAAACCTGGAGAAACGTCCAGTGATTTACACAAAGCATTCTTCGCCGATGAACTCTTTGCATGTCTTGTGCTGCATCAGACAACAAAGAGTAAGAAACTCCTAAAAGGGATGGACTGTCTTTAGTGGGTTTACAAGGTGGCGAGAAAGATAAATAAGTCTACAAATAATTGCAGCACCATAGAGAAGAGCCGCCAGACTTGAGGAACAGATTGTATTAAATAATGACAAATGAAGCCTTGGTGTTGGCTTTGGGAAAACTTCTCAAAGGAGGTAATTTTTAAACAGACTGAACAAATTTTTGTTTTAATGAAGAAGAGAAATCTGTGGCATAAAAACAAACAGAAATATATTAGCAGCTGAGGGAATAGTACGTTGTGTTAAGACAAGTCAGAGTATAAACAGCCAGGAAAGTGACTAGGGAGAATTCCCACTGACACCTTTGGAGTTTATTGTCAGATGTTATTTCTCTTTATATTGCATCCCTCTTGAGGTAACTAGAAACCGTGTGATTTAGCGCTTCTGCACAGATGTTGTTTTATACAATTCTTCATACACCAAGTCTGATTTTTAAATGGTATATAAAGAAAACATCAAACCAAGCCATTCAATGATTGTGACAGACTCAAAAAGGCCATGAGCCTTCAGGACTTGGAGCACTATCACAATAGTCAGTAGTGAAGAAGAGCTTCAAGAAGCTGCCAGATCAAAGAAGACCCTTTCCTGTACCTCACAAAGAGATGCGAAGGCCGGAGCACTTGGGATTCTTCCCAGGCCCCTCTGGGTATCTCATCAGGATTTTCATCTATTTGGAGCAAGACAAAATATAACTAAAATTTCATGGGAAAATATCTCAAAGAATTTAAGAGGTGAGCATTAATATTTCAACCTAACCAAACAATATTCTTTGTTTTATGACTAGAAGCCCGCTAAATTACAAAACAAAAATTAAAATGTTCTGAGAAATTAACATCGCTTGTGCTCACACAGTGTTTCTGCACAAATGCCTATTAAATATTAAGGTGGAAGTAGCCAGCAGCACCCTAGGGCTCTGCAAAGCCAAGCTCAATTGGCCTGGCATTTGTCTGCACCAGCCCAGGTTATGATTCAGAGATAATCAAATGTCTGTCACTTCTCAGTGTGCACTTACTCAATTTTTTTTCTTGTTATTCTCCTCTCCATTGAAAATCTAGTTTATCAAAGTTTCCCTTTAAAATTACACATGAAAAGAGACAAAAGGGAAGTAGGGAATTTAGTAAAAAAGAATGTAATGTTGGAAAGATTCAAGCTTTTTCCTCTTCTTTCCGGGAACCAAGCATTAGAGTGTGGAGGACGAGAAAAAGACAGGATGCGAATTTTATTATCTCTTCAGAAGAGGCGAGAGAGAAGGCCAGCTGCCACTCATGGAGCCCCCGGGATCAATGCGTCCAGCTGCATACCATCCACAGTCTCCTAGAAAAGTTCTCATCCCAGATGGTAACTGTGTAACACTTGAAATTCACAGACCCTAGAAAAGATCTGTTACTGAAAGGTACTAATTGTGTGATTCTCACGCATATGATGAACTCTTATTACCCAGTAACCACCTTGCAAGAAGAAAACACTCTATAACAGTCCTCTGAGAAGCTGATCAAAATAGATGCAGAGTCTCATAGACGAACATTGGATGGAGCTCAGGGAGTCTTATGGAAGAGTTGGGGGAAGGATTGAGGAGTGGGTAGGGACTCCACAAGATCAACAGAGTCAACTAACAGGGACCCTGGAACTGAACAACCAACCAAAGAGCATACATGGGCTGGACCTAGACACCACACACATATGTAGCAGATGGGCAGCTTGGTCTTCATATGGGTCCACCAACAACTGGAGTAGGGCCTTACCCTGCCTTTGTTGCCTGCCTGTGGATCCTGTCTCCCTAAAACTAGGCTGTCTTGTCTGGCCTCAGTGGGAAAGGATGTGCCTAGTCCTGCAGTGACTTGAGGTGCCAGGGTAGGTTGGTATCCGGGGAGGGGGGAGCCTCCCTTATCTAAGGAAAAGGAGGTGAAGAAAGGAGGGGCTGTGTGGGGGGAGACTGGAAGGGAGGGACTATGATTGGGATATAAAATGAATCAATAAGTTAATAGGAAAACTGTGTCCACTTTATAGAAAACTGAGTAGCAGAGTAAATAAGTGAGGCATGATTCTTGTGACAGATTAATGCTCCATAGGATGCTGCTGTGTGTGATACTTCCTTGTTCTAAACCTCCTGGGTTTCTTCCTACATAGGAACTCCAACATCTGTATTTGGTTCCCAGACTCTATTATGTGTGCATCACTAAAATCAGCTCTATAAACACAAGAGAATCCAGTTCTTACTAGTTTACTCCTTTTGTTTGGCTCATAACAAGCTTTTCTCATAAGAACATGGACTCATTAAAATTTCCCTCAAAGGGGAAAGGGATGGAGGAAGATGGCTCCATAGTTGAGGGTACTTTTTGCTCTTGCAAAGGATCCTGGTTCAATGCCAAGCATCCACATGGTAGCCCAAAACCATACATATCTCTAGTTCCAAAGGATCCAAGACCATCTTCTTAGCTCAGTAGCCACCAGACATTTCACCTACATACATGCTGGCAGGCAAATGACAAACAGAAATGAATCTTTTTTGGTTGGTAGAAGGAGGGAAGGTTTTATTCAGTTTACACTGCCAGATCATAGTCCATCATTGGAGAAAGCCAGGACAGAAACTCAAGCAAGACTGCAACCCAATCAAAATCCCCCTCTGCCCTCTCCTCCCAGTCCTGCCCTTACAAATGCCTTCTCTACAATAGCCCTTTCCTTCTCTGAGGATAAAAGGAAGCCTCCCACTTGTGTACCACCCTACTTTGAGACATCCAGTCCCAGCAGGACTAAGTGCACCCTCTCCCAGAGGCCCAACCAGGCAGTCCAGGTAGGGGAAAGAGATCCTGTGGAAGACAACAGAGTCAGAGACAGCCTCTGCTCTAATTGTTAGGGGACCCACATGAAGACCAAACAACACATCTCCTACAAATGGGGGTCGAGCTAGATCCAGCCACTGCATGCACTTTGGTTGGTGGTTCAGTCTCTGTGAGGCCCTATAGGCACAGGTTAGTTGACTCTTCTGGTGGTGTCTTTGATCCCTCCAGCTTGCTTAATTCTGTCCATAATTTTTCCACAAGACTCTTGAAGCTATGTATACTGTTTGTTCATGGGTCTCTGCATCTATTTCTATCCACTCCTGGATGAAGCCACTCAGAAGACAGTTATGCTAGGTTCCTATCTGCAAGCATCACAGAGTATCATTATTAGTGTCTGTGGTTGTCTCTTCCCCCTAAGATGGGTGTCAAGTTGGACCAATCATTTGCTGGCCATTCGCTCAGTCTCTGCTCCATTTTCATCCCTGTGAATCTTGTAGGCAAGATAAATTTTAGGATGAAGGTTTTGTGATTGTGTTGATGCCCTCCTCCTTCACTGAAAGTCCTGCCTGGCTATAGGAAATGTACACTTCAATCTATATATGCCCTGGTGGTAGGAATCTCAGCTATGGTCAACCTCATAGACTCTGCCATCCCAAATCTCCAGCTAGTCCCAGAGATGTCCCCCACTGGTTTCCATTTTAACTCCCAGCCTTCCCCTTCCCCAACCTCACACCTAATCACCATCCTTACACTTTTCCTCACCCCCTCTCTGACCCATTTCCCTCTCTGAATCTACCTCTGATAACTATCCTGTTTCCCCCTTCTGAGTGAGATTTACACATCCTCCCTTGGGCCCTCCTAATTACCCAGGGTCTGTGGATTGTAGCACGGCTGTCCTGGACTGTAGGGTTAATGTCCAGTTATAAGTGAGTACATATCATACTTCAGCAATGTGGCTGGATACAAAATCAACTACAAAAAAAAAAAATCAGTAGCACTCCTTTCTACAAATGGTATGTGAACTGAGAAAGATATTTTGGAAACAGTCACCTTTACAATAACCTATAACAATATAAAATATCTTGTTGTAATTCCAACCAAGAAAGTAAAAGAACTGTATGATAAGAACTTCACATCCATGGAGAAAGAAATTGAGGAACATCTCAGAAGATGGAAAGATCTCCCCTGCTCATGGGTCAGTAAGATTAACATAGGAAAAATAGCCATCTTACCAAAAGCAGTCTAGTCTACAGATTCAATGCAATTATCATCAAACACAACCTTTTGAAATTCTTGAAAGATCAATCCTCAACTTCGTATGAAAAAGAAAGAAAGAAAGGAAAAGAGAAAGAAAGAAAGAGAGAGAGAGAGAAAGAGAAAGAAAGAGAGAGAGAGAGAGAGAGAGAGAGAGAGAGAGAGAGAGAGAGAGAGAGAGAGAAACTCTGATAGCCAAAGCAATCCTGAATAATAAAAGAACTTCTGGAGGTATCACCATCCCGGATTTCAAGCTATCCTACAGAGCTATAGTAATGAAAAAAGCATGGTATAGGCATAAGAGCAGACAGATTGATCAATGGAATAGAACTGAATCATAAACCTACATACCTGTGGACACTTTATGTTTGACAAGGAAGCCAAAAACAATGGGAAAAGAAAGCATCTTTAACAAACGGTGATGATCTAACTGAATGTCTACACGTAGATAAATGCAATGGATCCATATCTATCAGCCTGCACAAAACTCAAGCTGAAGTGGATCAAAGACTTCAGGATAAGTGAGTCTTTTAAAATTATTTCTAGGGTGGTGGTGGCGCACACCTTTCATCTCAGCACTTGGGAGGCAGAGGCAGGAGGATTTCAGAGTGCGAGGCCAACCTGGTCTACAAAGTGAGTTCCAGGACAGCCAGGGCTACACAGAGAAACCCTGTCTTGAAAACAAACAAATAAAATTATTTCTAATTAAAATTTTTCACTTCAAACTGTTTCTATGGTGAAATATGTTGAATTCAGGGTGACCTAGGTCTGTGTTCCCAAGCCATGAAGCCTCAAAGTGGCCCCAGGATAAACTATCTCTTATCTTTTTTAAGATAAGAACTGTGGCTTTTATCCCAATAATACAAATAGCATTTTGTATGGAGGTAGCTTGTGTTCCGTCCACATTAACAAAATCATGGCTACATAAGTATTTTCCATTTGGTGCTACTGGAAATAGTGCTAATGCATTCAGCATGTGTTTGCAGAGATAGATGGTTTCATTGATCCTGAGTAATTCCCAGGAGGACAGCCATATTCTAAATTTATGTTTAATCCTTTCGGAAGCTGCCAATCTATTTTTCAAGGTTTCTGTCATTCAATATTCCTCTCAACAATGTACAAGGTTCTAGAGTCTCTGTATCCTTAAAAATACCTATTTGTCATTTTGATGGGAGTCATTCTAGAAGATACAAGTGGTTTATATGTGTTTTTTTAATAAATGAAAATGAGCTGTTTACATGCTCATTGGATAGTCTTACATCAGTGATGATTAAATGTCTATGCAAATTTCCTAGGAATGGTAGGTCTTTAATCCTAGTACACAAGAAGCTAACAGAGGAGGGGAAATTTTAAGGATAGCCTGGATTAAATTTGTGAATGAGAATTTACTAAAAGAAGCCATTAATACTACAGCATGAACTTCAGTTGTATGAAATGGTTGAAAGGTTACAAAGACCATAGGCAAATTATCCTGGCTTAACTCTACATGACTTAAGAGACATATATTGCTCTTTTCCATACCGGATGTAACACTGTAACCATTAACTAAATTATTCAGAATGTATCAATAGACCCCTTGTTTCCAACCAATGAAAGGACTGAGAATGTCCTCAGCACCTCGGACCTACAGCAGAGTTTTACTGATTCCTGTGAGCGGCTACCCAATATTTCCATCAATGAATGTGAACAATGTATTCTTTCATGACTTTCTTTGTTCTGCTTCTATTAAAAAAAAAAAAAAAACAGTTCATGAAACCTAACACTGTATTCCAAGATCATAGTAATTCATATTTGGCTACAGAGTAGACAATCCCTCTTATTAAAAAATAATGATAATAATTTCCAACCAAGGGATGAAGCAGACCTTTCATGGCCACTACGATCCAGACAGTCATCAAAACACATTCAGTAAAATGTTAATTTAAGCTTCACTTTTACTTGCTACTTTCTAATTATTTTAAATATTTATTTTGATCTTTGTGTAGAGGTGTGTGTGTGTGTGCGCGCGCGCGCGCATGCACGCATATGTGTGGGTTTGGGGGGGGGGGGGGGGGAGTGTGCTTTACCTGCCTGCCTATGTACAGGTGTGTATGAGTATATGTGTGTGCCTATCTATATTGGTGTGTGTGTGTGTGTGTGTGTGTGTGTGTGTGTGTGTGTAGGAAGGTGATATGAGTGGTAGTACCTATGGAGAAGAGAGGGGAATTTTGGAGTTACAGATTGTTGTAAGCTGCCTAACATGGATACTGGGAACTGTAGCTGAGTCCTTTTCATAAGCAACAAATGCTCCTAACTGCTGAACCATCTCTCCAACATTGCTTTCAGTATTTTTATTCAGCGGTTTATTATCATGAAAACGTGTGGTAATCGTGCAACCCAACCCTGCTCTCTATACTAGTACTTCACTGAGCCTTATTCATCCCAGCTAACCCCCCCCACACACACACACTATAGCCAGGCCCTGTGGGATATAGCCTGGAAAGCAGAGGAACAAGTCAGACCATGTGGTGTTTAGCATTTGTCTTATTGGTAATGTGAAGAATGGAGGCCAAACCCATGACATCTGACTGCATGGATTTTGCTCTTGGTGGTTGTTGGTGTGGTGATATTGAAAATATCATGTGCCAGAAATTGCTCCAAGTATATCATGTAAAGATACTCAGTTCATTCACAACTCTAAGGAGCTACATGTTGGTTTTAGCCACCATTTAACAAATGATGACAGAGTTGCAAAAATTATTAAGTTTTCTAAGAGCACAAGGTTAGTGGCCTTCAGAGCTTTGTGATGCCTAGCAGTAGCTAAGCCTTGATTTCACTCTTGGTAGGCTGAAAGAACTTCCCATGTCTGCATAAGGCCCCCTTCCTTTCCCAATTTTGTGAGTCTTTTTCTGAATGTCTTTTAGGAATGTCATTAGATCAGGCCAGGCATTTCCTGGCAGTCATTTCAGCACTTAAATAAACAGTATTAGCTTCACAGTATGAAGATAATCACGCAGGAAAAAGCAGAGGGCATGAGTTCCAGAGATATTTCTAAACAGTGTCATAACTCAAGAACTATTTTCCTCCTTGGGATCTTTTGTGTGTTCCAATAGTACCCTGATACTTGCCTGTTCTTCAAGGTTCATCATGCTACCTTGCATTTCTTTATCGGCTTTTCATGAGAACATTTTAAGTCTAGTTATACACAAACTTAGCTAGAAATCATTGTTCATGTGAGCAAAGAATGACTAATACTCTCAAGGAGTCTTTATTGCAGTGTTAAGCATAAAAGCCATTTCTATTTTCAATTTCAGTCCTACTAAAATGTAATTAACAAACTGATGTTCCAGGGAGTCTGTTCCTATTTCCTGGCATCCTACTGCCAAGGCAACAGCTGTGTGCCCCCACAGGACAAAAGAATTTTCACTATTTGATGGGGGAAATGATATGTATTCCAGTTTCTTAATTTATAAAGGTTTATTGTAATGTGAGTATGCACACATGCATGTGTGTGTGTGTGTGTGTATGTGTGTGTGTGTGTATGTGTGTGTGTGTGTGTGTGTGTGTGTGTTTGCATGGTGGAGGTGACTGTGTACAGAGACCGGAAGAGTTGGGTTTCTGCTTGTGGGCCCTAGTCACAGAACACGGGTTGCCAGGACTTGCTTGTAGGAGCAAGGACCTTAACAAAGGAAGTCACCTCACAGTGTTTGTCATAACATCAGGAGCACAGTAATTCTGTTGGTCATTTGAACCAGGCAAGTTTAGAAACTAGGGTTTTAAAAGTTCAGGATTTGACTAAAGTGTTAGTTTCTTAAGATGTGCAAAACTTATTATTAAGGTGAAATACAGGATTGATTATAAATAAAATAGTTATTTTTCTTCATTTTATTAAATTTTTTTAAATTAGCACACAATGTGATGGTAGAAGGGACCTATAGGGAGGGAGGTAGTGGGCAAGTGGGAGGGGCAAAAGAGAAAAGAACAGGGGTGAATAAGGACAAAGCACAATGGCCCAAAGATACTACCATGAATCTATTGTATTTTTCTATGACAATTTACAGATCTTCATATAAAAACTGGATGAATTTTTCAGGTATATGTCTAAGAAAGATTCTGCCAAAGAATCCAGGCAATGATGTTGTAATCAAAATATGCTACTTCTGAGTGCTGATCAGGCCTTCCCATGATTCCTTACAGCCCTTAAACATCTAAGAAATCAAGATCTAGTCAATAAAATTGGTTTGAGTGCATACAGCTGCCATATATGGAGAAATGGCACTGCTGTTTCAATAGACACTTTATTCAGAAGAGCCAATTCTTGCATCAGGTTTCTGGCATCTGATGGAGAATTTGATTACACACACAATACTCAGAGTCTCAGTGCTCTCTTTTGATTTCTCAGCTCCAGCAGATTTGAAGGTGGGGAAAAAAAGTTTTCCCTGCTCTCTGGAGAAGAGATGTAGTTTTAAAGTAATACAAAAACAATTCAAGGAGCAGCAGAAACAATTTTAAAAGTAATGGACTGAGAATCCATCGGAGCAGGTGGCTTCTAATCTCCATCTGCCAAAACCTAGCTGTGTGGCCTTTGGCTAATCTCTATGCTTGTGACCTGGTCACTTCTCTATAAATAGAGAGTTCTTGGATTCACTGCTCATTCATTCCAGTAGTTATTGTACAGTAGCCACAAGCAAAACATTTTGCTACGTTTTCTAGAAGATGTGAGCAGCCTTTACTTAAGTATTTGAAATGATTAATGTTATTCTTTTAGGAACCGAATTAGAAGGAGCTCAGTTCAAGTATTACTTCCAGAACATAATAAGTTCCTGACTCTTCTACACACATCCTTCCAAGGGACACCCAAGAGAGTTACAGATACAAATGGTAACAATAAGAATTAGTGCAATGTTTTGTTAGTGTATTAGTAATGGCAATAATTAAAATTGTTATCTACTATTAGTAAAGACTCATTCTAAGCATTCAACGTGCAGCTATTTCTCTGTTCTTCAGGGTGAACATATAAACAAAGACTGACATGAAAGAACTAAAAGAAGAAAATGAAAACCTTGAGCCAAATAGCCAACAAGGTAGCACATCTCAAATTCAGCCCAGAATTTGAGTACAGGGACTGTTTTGCACTCTCCGGTGTGCCTTCTAAAATAGTATAAAGACACATTTGTTCCATAATTCAATTGTAAAAGATGACCTACAGAACATAGCTTAGTCCTTGATATCCAGCCTAAGAAATTAAACCTTGTTCCTTAATAGGAAACACCACATGTGAAACTGATCCTCATAACCCAAGCAAATTCTGCTAGCCCCAGGCATGCCTCAGGCCGGCAGGATAGGTGAGCCTTCTGGAATAGACCAATAACAACAGCATTGCTTCAGTTTTATTTGAGTTTCTCAGATTGGTAAAATAATAGGATCTCTCTCCTCTACAATCAACTCCTATGACACATGTATAGAACAATGACAGGGACCTCTACTGTCACGGTGAGGAAATCTTTCTCTTTTTCTACATTTTGGTAGAAATCACTAATGCACATCTATGGTTTGTGCACCTATTTATAGAAAGTGGGCTCTCTATAAAACAGCATGAAGGGAAAAATTAATTTCTCCAAATATTTCTCCAGCCAATAGAGAGGTTTCAGCTCATTATTAAGGATGGACATAGACCTGGGAGCTACATGAAGAAATGGAGTTTTAAAAGTAATCTGAGTTTGCAAGTGGTCCCTGGATCAATTATCACATCCCATAAAGTCAAAGAGATTTTGAAAAAAAAAATTGAAAGGGATGTAAAAAAAGGCTAGAGACAGTCAGAGCTGGCCTGAGCCCATCGTTCTATACAACCATCCTAAGAAAACCAAAAAGTAACTGATTTTAACACATTTGTCTCCCATCCATCAAATATAACTCCAGGAACGTAGCCATAGATACAAGAACAGAAACAGAGGAATGGAAGAGAAGAGTGTAAGTTGCTCTTACATATATTGATAAGATTCCCTATTTGTATTCTCCTTTCCCTAACATACAATGTAATTATGCTCAATATCCCTAAATGTCTTAATTCAAGACATATACGTTCATAACATGAGCCAGAACATACTCTACCCATAATTCCTGAGGTTGACTTGGTCTTAATTCCTGAATAGGTTGTGTTTACACCAATAGAAGTTTATTAAAAAGAAAAAAAACTTCTTTCCAGTCTGATTCTTTGTTCACTGATAAATTCAAGGTAACTAATTATAACAAATAAAACAGATCCACCTGAATATGCTCAGCCCTCTATTGCTTGTGAGCAATGTTCTTCCAGGGTCTCGTGCCTATTTGGAGACCAACTGACTCAACTCAAAACAGAAGCTTTGTGACTTTAAGGTTATCTTTGTCTCTTTCCCACAATAGGACAGATTGCACTTAAGGAAAAGGCAAACAAGAATGTCCACCCATTTAGTTTCATTATATTACTGTGAGCTAGACCTTCTAGTGTCATATGACGCTAGAAAGCCTAAGTTGAACTGACTTTGATATTTCCTCTAGATGGATTCTCAATCAGTCACTTTAGAATTATTTCTGACTAGTCTTAATGCATGACAGTACAAGAGCTGCTTTGTAAGTCATTTATAGAAGAAAAAATACTATGCAGCATCCTGAACAGAGGGTTTAGCTTGTAAAGTGCTTATCATTAAAGAACAAGGATCTGACTTCCATCCTGATTAGACATGTTAAAAACTGGTCATGGCAACATACATCTGTAAGTAATCACTGCACTGGAGAGTCAAAAAGAGAAGGATTTCTGGGGACTGCTGGAGGAATTCCTGAATTAACTGCATGTTCAGGGAGATCCTGTCTCAGAGAACAAGCTATAGAGAAATTAAAGAAGACACTCAGTGTCCACTTCTAGCCTCCACACACATGACACTCATATGAACATACACACACATACAGAGAGAGGAGAAAAAGAGAGAGGGGGAGAGGGAGGGGGAGGGAGGGAGGGAAAAAGAGAAGCCACACAATTTCTGCATGCACAAATTATTGCTGCATTGTCAATGTATACATATTTTGCTCAATTAAGAATTTATCTAATACCTCAAAAATAGTATTTCTTTAGTACTTAGTCAACTTAAATTTGGCTCAGTATTAATGTCAAGCAAGCATCAATTTTTCCTTTACAAGTTAGAAATCACATAAAATATTTCAGAGAAAAAAGAGATAGTATTTTCTTATCTACCACATCACCAAGTATTGCTGTCAATCGGAATATTAAAGGAGACTTAGCAGCTTAGTGACACCATTGATTCCTCTTTCTTCCTCATGATACTATGTAGCTGACTAACTCTCTCATATGCACTCTCTTTCTTCCTCCCTCTCTCTTACACGCACGCACACACACACACACACACACACACACACACACACACAAACGAATCCTTATTGCCTGTACTCAACTGTCTTATAATCTTGTTCAATCATCCAAAAGTAATTTATTGACCACTATACTATGTCAGAGAACATACTACTTAGTCACTACTTAGTGAGTACATACACGGATAAAAGCAGATATTAAAGGATAGAAGTAAAAACAGATGCCAAATCAAGTAGATGCAGTTTGCTAAATAATGCAGAACTTTTAAGAAATTAAAACCAATCTTCTTTGAGGGATTTGAATGTAGATGTAAGGTTCTTTGACAATCTAGTTTTAGAAGTGGTTAAGGATCACAGAAGGTGATGTTAAAGAAAAGGAACAAGACATGCAAGATAAGGAAGTTCACAAGCCCAAGGCATATTAAGAGCTGTTCAGCTGGCTGAGTAATAGCAGAAGAAACTGTGTGCATGCTCATCAGCAGTCTTTTCCAGCAGTATCTTTTCATTATTTCTCTCTGACTCACAGTCACCAGTTAATTTTATGAAATGACTTTTTGAAAAGTACATGAACCATTATAACCTTTACTATAAAACACAAATGAAATGACTTTTTAAAAAATATATATGCCCTTATAACTCTTACTATAAAACACAATCTCCGTAACAATCTCTATAGCCAGTACACAAAATAGGTCAATAGACAAAGTCTATGGAAATGGTGACAATGGGTGGATATCAAGTTAATTCTTTTCACATAGTTATTTAGGTATGTCCACAACAAATAGCTCACTTCAAAATAAGAGCATTGTATTAAGCTAAACTAATAATTCTCAGATGCTTGTTACTAACAAGATACTTACTTGAAATTACTTAAGAGTGTACCAATGACCAAAATAATTGAGATCTGTACCTTGTAGAGATTAATTCTCGTGAAAGGAGAGAGACAAGGAAACCATAAATAAGGGAAACTAATTCTGTAAGTACAATGAAAAAGAGAATCGGATATGATGTTCAAATTTTTATACAATTATCAGGGTGAGTTTCATTGAGAAAATACTTTATAATCAAGGACTTAGAGTTGGGTGCTGTCTATTGAGTAAAGAAAATGCCAGCCACCAGGCTTTGCCTTGGAAGGAAAGGGGCTAACATGTTCAAGATACACCATGAAGACAAGCGTAGCAGGAAGAGAGTGAGGGTCGACAATACATGACAAGGACAGAGAGTTGATGACTTACACACAGAATATTTGGGACTTGGATAACGTCGAAGTTTGTTCTATTTTCTTCTGCGTGAAAGAGGAACCTATTGCAAGGCTTTGGGCAGAGTGGCAAGATTTTTTTTTCTTTTTTTTTTCTTTTTTTTTTTTTTTTTTTTTGGTTTTTTTGAGACAGGATTTCTCTGTGTAGCCCTGGCTGTCCTGGAACTCACTCTGTAGACCAGGCTAGCCTCGAACTCAGAAATCCACCTGCCTCTGCCCCCCAAGTGCTGGGATTAAAGGCATGCAACACCACTGCCCAGCTGGCATGATTTTTTTACACTTTCCAGGCATTACTTCAGTTGCTGACTTGAGAACACATAAAAAGGAACAAAGAAAGATGGCTCCAAACAAGGCACAAACAATGAGAAGCAGTCTGAATCTAAATTCAATCTTAATTTGAATTAACAGTGTCCTAACAAGTTGGCTAGAGAAAGGTGAGAATCAATTATGACCCATGTTTCCAAGGTTTGTTGTAGGTTCTGATCTGAAGGGGAAAAGCTGGTATTGTCATTAAATGAACTAAAGGAATACAAGCATAGAAAATAATAACAATAGATTTCACATTAAATATAAATGTACTAAAATAATGCAGAAATAGGAAATGGTAAGAATGGATTTCACACAAACTTAATCTAAGCATGCTAATAAAATGAATATATTATAAAATTGAGTTAAAAAAAAAGAGCAAGACCTAATCACAAAATGCAGAGAAATCCTTTCTTAAATTGACAGAATTTAAAGTGTAAAGGAAGATTGGTGTTTCTATTTAATACTAATCAAATGAAAGCAGGAATGTCTTTCCTAGTATAATACAATATCTGTTTCAAAGTACACAGTATTGCCTAAGATAACATTATTTCATAATGATAAGATTGGTCAAATTATCAGAATGTACTTAGTCATTCTAGATTACTGTGATTCTAATAAATGAATATTCAAAATAAATAGTAGAAATTCACAAAACTTTAAATAAAAATAATCTAATCTAAAATTACACCCAGAAAATTAAATATTCTTCCAATGCTTAAAAAATGTAGAGACTCAGAAAAATCAGTGAAAATTCCATAACTTTGATATTAACATTTTGGGAAGTCTTCTAGCCTATAGCACCAGAATAAACATTCTCTTTTTGCACTTTGCATTTTCTTTGATTGTTCTGTCAATGTTGTCCATGTTATCTTCTGCCCCTGAGATTCTCTCTTCTATCTCTTGTATTCTGTTGGTGATACTTGCATCTATGTTTCCTGACTTTTTTCCTAAGATTTCTAACTCCAGGGTTGTCTCCTTTTGTGATTTCTTTATTGTTTCTACTTCCATTTTTAGGTCCTGAATGGTTTTACTCAGTTCCTTCACCTGTTTGTTTGTGTTTTCCTGCAATTCCTTAAGGGATTTTTGGGTTTGCTCTTTAAGGGCTTCTATTTGTTTACTTGTGATCTCCTGTAATTCTTTATGGGATTTTTTTGTTTCCTCTTGTACCTCTTTATCTGTTTTCTCCTGTATTTCTTTAAGGGAGTTACTCATGTCCTTCTTAAGTTCCTCTATCAGCATTGTGAGATATGTCTTTAGATCCAAATCTTGCTTTTCTGGTGTTTTGGGATATCCAGGGCTTGCTGAGGTGGGAGTACTAGGTTCTGGTGAAGCCAAGCAGTCTTGGTTTCTGTTGGTAGGATTCTTGCATTTGCCTTTTGCCATCTCTTGATCTCTGGTGTTAGAAGTTCTTGGTGTCTTAGAGCTTGACCTTTCCTTGCTGCCCTGCAACTCCCCTTCCACTCCTGAGGCCTGTTGTGCCTCCCAGCTGGTCTCGCCTTAGGAAGTCACCAAAGAGAAAATGGCGGATCTCACCTGAGTCCTTGGGCTGAAGCCTGCCCTGGAAGGAAGCTCTCCCCTAGCAGGGAGGGGGCAGAGATGGTCGCTGATCCAGCTCTGTCACTCAGAAGCTGAGAGGCTCCTGTCCCTGCAGTCCTGCTACTCCCCTGCACTTCCTGAGGCCTATGCCTCCTGGCTGGTCCCGCCTGATTCCTGGGGCTGAAGCCCGCCCTGAGTCCTTGGGCTGAAATCTGCCTTGGAGGGAAGCCCTCCCCTAGTGGGGAGGAGGCAGAGATGGTCGCCAACCCAGCTCTGTCACTTGGAAGCTGAGAGGTTCCTGTCCCTGCAGTCCTGCGACTCCCCTGCCAGAATAGACATTCTCATCGGGAATCAATTATGTTGTTAACAGAAGATTCTGGGCCACAAATTATTTATTTTTGTTTTATTTTTATATGCATGTGTATATGTGTGTGCATGTTTATGTGCTTCACATTCACGCAAGATCCTTCCGAGAAAAAGTGGGCATCGGATCCCCTGGTACTATTGTTAATGACATCTGTGAGCTGCCAAGTAGGTTCTGGACATTAGACACAAGTCCTTTAAGAAAGTAGCCAGTGCTTCTAATCCATGAGCTGTCTCTCTAGGTCCAAATATCAATGATTTTACAAGAAAAAAATCTTAAACGGTGTTCTTTTCTCTAATTGTGACAGAATTAAATGAGAAATTGGTAACAAAAACATATCCCAAGAGTTTCCAAATATCTAGAAATTGAATAGCACAGCTCTAAAGAAGTAATGGGTCAAAGAAAACTACAAAGGCTAAATAAGAATGTATTTTAAATTGAGTCAGAATACAGTACATTAGTCAAACAAACTAAAAAAATGGTATCTTAGATTTTTTTTCCAGCCTCTATGCAGCATAAGGAAAATAAAACCAACACAACTACAGTAAATAGAAAAACAAAGCTCTGAAAGTAAATTGATAAAATTAAAAAAAAAAAAAAAAACACACACACACACACACACACACACACACAGAGAGAGAAGGAATGCAAACTACCAATGAAACAGCAACTGAACAAGAGCACTGACTGCTCTTGCAGAGGACCTAGGTTGAGTTCCCAGGAGTGCGTGGTGGTTTACAATCCCCCACAACTCCAGCTTTAGGGGATCCGATGCTGCCTTCTGATCTCTGTGGACACAGGATAGCACATGAAGCACACATAGACATGCACCAAAAACACTCATACACATAAAATAAAATAAAATAATTTGAAAATTTTTAAAGAGAATACTATGGTAGTAACTATATGACAATGAATTCAACAGATTATATTTGACAAAAGTACGTTGAAAGACAGATGAGCGCATTCTACTCAATAAGAACTCAGTATTTTGAAAAGCCCTGCATCTTATCTTTTCAAACTTACCATGTTTGAAAGTGCTATCTACAAAATATCAATACATAACATCAGACTAAATGTTCAACATTACTTGCTTGGAAGGAAATCTTTAGAATCAGAAGTAAAACAAGGATGTCTGTACCCATCTTTTCTATTTTACATATACTGGAGTTTCTATATATTGCAATAAGAAAAGAAAGGAAAACACAACTACACAAGCAAGAAAAAAAATACTATTCACAGATGTTATAACTACCCAGAAATTGAAAATCTGCTGAAACTCCTAAGAAGAGCAAAATTAATATTTTATCAAGGTGGTAGGAACCTGAATTAATATTATAAAAACATCCATTTGACTTTTATAGAGTATCATAAAGAATTGGTAACTGAATTGCAATTTATAACCCAAACCATTTTGAGCTCTTGGGATTAAATCTAAAAAAAAAAAAAAAAATTGTAGCATCTGTACACTGAAAACAACAGTGTTATTTGTGGGGCTAATTGAGAAAAACTTAAGTAAATATTGTGACAAACTGCTTTTATACAGAAAATTCAATATTGTTAAGTTTTCCTTTCCCCAAAATCACATGATCATTGCTTCAGATGCAGAAATAGTTGTTGAAAAGTCCAACACCTCTTCATGATAAAAGTCCTATAGAGTGTAGGGACACAAGAGACACATCTAACCATAATAAAGGCAATTTACAGCAATACCATAGCCAACATCAACTTAAATGAAAAGAAACAAAGCATTTCCACTACTTTATATGCAGATGATATAATAATATACATAAGAGACCCTAAAAATTCAACCAGCAACTCCCCACACACACAAAGTAGTCTTCCTATATCCAAATGACAAATAGTCTGAGAAAAGAAAGAAATACATTTCACAATAGCCTCAAATAACATAAAATATCTCAGGGCTACCCTAACGAACCAGATGAAAGAAAACCTTTCAGACATTGCAGAAAGAAATTGATGGGCACATCAGAAGATGGAAAGATCTCTTATATTCATGGATCAGAAGCATTAAGGGATTAAAAATGGCCATCCTAACAAAGCAATCTACAGATTCAATGCAATCCCCACCAAAATTCCACAGGTACAATATCAACCAATAATAGACCTATCTGGGTTTTATAAAAAAATTTACAAAGTTAATGAATAAATAATTTCCGCCATAGCAACATCATGAAATACTTGGTAACACCATGAAGAAGTGAACTATTTAAATACACAAAAGCATTGATTAATGTGTTAGGTGTAAAAGACAAAATTATCTAAGTCACCTATTAGAAGCATTACATAGGAAGGAAATGAGGACTTTGTGACACATGAGGCAACTTTTGAAAGTAAGAGCTACGTTTATTGTTTTAATGGTACCCAGGTTGATGATAATTCCTACAGCACCAGCCATGGTGTGGCTTTCATGGATAGTTAGTTATATGAGTAAGAATGCATTCTCTTGTACATCTGCAGTTTGCTGGATATAAATATGATTTCAATATAGTTCCAATATTGTAATTGCTGATTTCCTTTCTTCTAGAGGACATCAAGTAAGGGGTGAGAATATATACAGATATATACGATCTGTATAAAAATCAAGAGGTTTGATTTTTGAGGGATGCCCACAAAGAAGCATAAAGGCGGGGAAGGGGGAGTAAAGGTGGATGGATGGCACTGGGAAGGCTCTTACATGTTCTCGGTTAAGTGTTTCCATTTCTTTGATGAAGTAGGAAGCAGTGTTGTTATCTGAAATTGTAGTTGGAGAATAAGATGTATAGGTGGAAGGTAAGAGTGCAAATTAGCATTGAGAGAAAGTCCACAGTAGTCCTGGAAGATGCAGTACGGCTCTCAGAAGGGCTAAAATATATCTGAGGATCATTCCCATGAATCTGAGGTGTGACCACGGAAAGTTTAGATATTTCCTACAAGCCTGTGGACAGAGGGCATGGAATGAACAAAGAGGGTTTTTTTTCACTAGAATTGTGACTTTTTCTCCATGTTAAGTGTAATGAAGAAGAAGACAAGCAAAAGAGTATTCATGCCAGCAGCACCCACAGTGATGGACGTAGAAGTCAGTCCTAATGTAATGACTTCCATGTGAAATGTTTCCTGTAGGTCCATGTGTTTGAATGGGTGATCCTGGGGGGTGGTGCTGCTTTAGGAAGTTGTTGAACTTTTGGAGGATGGAACATCACCGAAGGAAGTGGTCCATTGGGTCACGCCTTGAGGTTTACAGGCCAACTGTTTCCTGTCCTTTCATTGTCTCCTGATCTCCAGAGATGGAAGCAAGCAGCTGCCACAGGCTCCCACTCCCACAGAACTTCCTGCCATCATTTCCACAGAGAGAGATTATATCTCCTCAAACCATGAGCCACAGTAAGTCTCCCTCCCCTTAACAGTTTTTGCGGGGGAGGGTGTCAGGTATTTGGTCACATCAATATAGAAGTAGCTAATTTGCAATCCTCTACTATACACCTGCTGCCAGTACATTCAATCCCACTCTGTATAGTCCTTGATTGGTGGTTGGGTCCCTGGGAGCTCTGAGGGTACTAGTTAGTAATTGTTGATCCTCCTAAGGGGCTGCAAACCCTTCAGCTCCATAGAACCTTTCTCTAACTCCTTCATTGGGGACTGTGTACTCAGTTCAATGAATGGCTGTGAGCCTCTACATCTGTATTAGTCAGGTATTGTCAGAGCCTCTTAGGAGATAGCTATATGCTTGTCCTTCCTTCCGTCTCTGCTCCATAGTTAATCTCTGCCACTTCTTCTGTGGGTGTTTGATTCCCCCTTTTTAAGAAGGAATGAAATGTCTACCTTTTAGTCTTCCTTCTTCTTAAGTTTCTTGTGGTTTGTGGGTCGTTCTTCCTGTATTGCAAATTCGATCATCAATAGGAGTAAAGGACCTCGGCCTTGTAAAGGTTTTGTGCCCCAGTGTAGGGGAATGCCAGGGCCAATAAGTGGGAGAAGGTGGGGTGACAGGCATGGAGAGGGGGAGGCAAAAGGGGTTTGTTCTTGTTTTTGTTTGTTTGTTTGTTTGTTTGTTTGTTTTGGAGGGGAAACTGGGAAAGGGAAAATGTACATGTAAATAAAGAAAATACCTAATTAAAAAAAAAATGGGGTTAGGGAGGAAATGGTGGTCAAGTTGTAAATGGAATGTTGTTCACCCTTATAGTTCAGAGAAAACCTGCTTACACTAAGGGAGGAATATGTCTGATACTAAAGCAGGACTAGTGAGAAGATTCAACCAATAGAGGCATTTGCTGCTAAATTTGGTGAACTGAGTTTGATGTATAGGACCTACGTGATAGGTCTCCTATGACCTCCACATACACAGTGTGGTATGTGGAAATCCATACACAGATACAAATAAATAAACAACTATAATAAAATAAATAAACTCAAAAAAATATAGAAGTAGCTAATGTATCTCACTACAAGTGAGGTATATGAAATCAGTTTATTGATAGAATTATAAATATTTGCAAAGACAATGTTTAGTTAGATCCTTTTAAGTAAGAGTTGTAATAAGGTAAAGGAAAAAATTGCTAAAGAACAGTAGTAAAGGCATCATGAAGTAGAAACTGAACTGAAGTAGAAGTCAGGGATGATGGTAGTAAAAGTGTCAGGTAACTGGGTGCTAAAATCTTTGAAAAAAAATAGTGTAACAATGCAGAAGCAGAGATGACAGCAAAATGATAGCATGTGAGTGACATAAACAGATACTATTAAATTCCTCTCCCATTCCAGAAGTACTGACTTTATAAGAGAAAAGCTTTAACTATCTCACAGTGTCAAAGGCATCTGGACCTGAGAAGTGAAAGAGAAGATGGATATTTGCCAGATCCATCCATTTTCCTAAGATTTTCATAAATTCCCTGAGTCAAGTAACCCAATCACAAAAGAACACACATGGTATGCACTCATAGTATGGTATGATAAGTGGATATTAGCCCAGAAGCTCAGAATACCCAAGATACAATCCACAACCACAAGAAACTCAAGAAGAAGAAAGACCAAAGTGTGGATACTTCGATCCTTCTTAGAAGGGGGAACAAAATACCCATGGAAGGAGTTGCAGAGACAAAGTATGGAGCAGAGACTGAAAGAAGGACATTCCAGAGACTTCCTCACCTGGGAATCCTTCCCATATACAATCACCAAACCCAGACACTATTGTGGATATCAGCAAGTGCTGGCTGACAGAAGCCTTATATAGCTGTCTCCTGAGAGGCTCTGACAGTACCTGACTAATACAGAAGTAGAGGCTCACAGCCATCTATTGGACTGCGCACAGGGTCCCCAATGAATGAGCTAGAGAAAAGACCCAAGGAGCTGAAGAGGTTTGCAACCTCTTAGGACAAACAACAATATGAACTACCTAGTACCCTCAGAGCTCCCAGGGACTAAATCACCAACCAAAGAGTACACATGGTGGGACTAATGGCTCCAACTGCATATGTAGCAGAGGATGGCCAAGTCAGTCATCAATGGGAGGAGAGGCCCTTGGCCCTGTGAAGGTTCTATGCCCCAGTATAGGGGAATGCCAGGGCCAGGAAGTGGGAGAGAGTGGGTTGATGAGCAGGGGAGGGGGGGAGCGAGGGAACTTTATTTATTTTTTTATTTCTTTTTTTCTTTCTTTCTTTCTTTTTTTTTTTTTTTTTGGTAGGGGAAACTGGGAAAGGAGATATCATTTGACTTGTAAATAAAGAAAATATGTAATAAAAATAAAAATAAAAAATAAAGAGAGAGAAGATGGAAAGGTTTCTACTGGGTGGATAGCAGTGGTCTGAATGCTTCCACAATAGCATAGTCACATATAGAATGGGTTCTGATGTTTAATCTTTGTTTCTAGAAAGCACAATGTTTAAGAAGCCAGATCTTGGCAGTCTGGTTCTCCTCTCAGTGTGTGGAAAATTAGGATTAGAAGGTGAAGAACCTGCCCTGATGAGTTCAACGTAGACGGTATTGGTGATAACATAAAGTTTAGTGTCTGGAACTTTCTTCTGACTCCTTTATATAGGGTCCATGAAGTATCTCCACGTGCAGCCCAGGGCATATGAGAGAACTCCCGGGTGAGGCAAGGTCTGAATTACAGTGCAAGAGTTCAGTCTTGTGCTTTTAGAGTAAGAAATGGGCTGTTGGCACTGCGCCTGCTGTTCTTTTCAGTTAGGTATTTCTGTGAGTCTAGGGAAGCTACAAGCAGGGGAAGAATCCACTGTAGCTACTCCAGATTCCTGTCTGTCCTTCACTGCATCCTGAAATCCCAAGGTCACTCTATCACTGAAAAGTTTAGGATAGGTGTCAGGGAGCACTGTTGGAGATGAAATAAAACTCTTTGTGAATATCGCTTGGTACCTATAGAGATAATTAAAACAAACTGTTTTGGATTTTTTAAAACATTTTTAACATTTGATTATGCATCTATGTTGTATTTGACATCGTAATTTCCTACCTATCCAATTCGCTCTCATAGCCTCTAACAGTTAACTGTTGACTACGCAGATATTCTAAATTCATAATATACTTTTTGATTTAACCCTCTGTTCTTTCCTTTGTCTGGTGTGCTGTTATTTAAACTCTCCTGAAAGCCTTTCCCTAATGTGTCAGATACGAGGTTTCATTCTTGGTGTTCGATATGCATGATTCTATCAGAACTAAATAATATGCTAAGTGCTTACACTCTTGCATTGCCTGGTGGGCAGTAAGTTCTTCAAGGTCAGAAAACCCTATTTAACTTTCTCACATGAGCATGTCAAGTGCTAGGTCTTGATTAATTAAGTTGAATTCAAGGTATTCATTATAAAGTCTTGAATAGATGCTATTAATAGCTAGATTCATGTAAAGCTTGAAAATATGTGATTTAAATATAATTTCAATTTGTCAAGAAATGGCTTATTTACATTATAATATTTCTAAACTGTCATAAAGAATAAACTTTAAGAAGGGAACAAAATGAAATTATTTATTTTTTATGTGGTTTAGTCATCCCATAAATAGAGTATGAGTTAAAGTCCTCAAAATTTCTTCTCAAGTATAGTTCATTTCCATGAAAAACTAAAAGATAAAACTATACCATGTTGCCAATGTGACATACCATGATCTATTTAGACATCACAGGACAAGCAGAAAGTTAATTGGAACCAAAATCAAACTCTATTTTAGTAAATAAAATAATTTTTTAGCCAAACTGTGGAATGTCGAATTCAATACTGTAAGAAATGTATTCCCATGTGAGACTGTGGTTTGTAAACGTACGACAGATAAAGTTACTGTTAGTAGAACACAAACAATTTTGCTGAATATAGCAACATAGCTAGCTGCAGCACAGAAACAAGATTGTATGGTACAATTTACAGCACGATTCCGAAGCTTGCCAGCCATGGAGGGAAAGGCTAAGTCACAGGCAATTTATTTTATCCAACAGGATTAATTGCTTCCACAGGGTTAGCCCAAGCCAGTGCAAGTAGGAGGGCATCCCAGGAGGTCACTTTAGATTTAAAAACTTAACTGAAATCAGTGTGAAGCTTTATGCAATCAAACAGTCATCGAAAGACAATAAAGATAAGCCTTCCTGGGGTTTAATTGTTAAGTATAAGGTCTTATTTGGAAATTTCACTCAATCATGTGCCTTTTTGGTTGTGTCACAAGAAAGTTAATGCATAATAATGTCAATAATTTGTTTGAAAGTCAGTAGAAAGAATTACAAGCTGTCAACACTTCCAGAAGCCTCTGCCAGTCATACTGACAAAAGCAATTCACGGGCTTCTTTGCCGGACACTCACGGAATGTCCAGAATTGACATGCTAGGAAATTCTATTTTCTCAGAACTTATAGTTTATCTCCAAAAATTGGTGTTTCCTATCACTATGATGAGAAAAAGCTGCAACACCTCTGCACACATTTCCTACCTGAAGCACGTGACATGGATAGATTCTTCATGTCTAGGAAAGCTTCAGGGAGGTCTAAGAGAATGCTAACGACCCTATTTAAACATGAAGGAACAAGTTTACAAGCAGCCTCCTAATGAGATGTTTCAACAACCCTACATTTCCCACAAACAGAAACTTGAATATTCTTTCTCTGTCTTTTTGGGAAGCTAAAACTTCTCCCCAAACTGATCAACATCAGCATTAACTGGCATGTATGGAGTCCTAGATTTGCATAACTATGTGTTGAAAAATTATAATTAAAATCTAAAGGCAATTCTCCCCAGAATTACATTTACATGGTATTTTTTAAACTATGGAAGAAATCATATAGAGATGATTATCCACAGTTGTTGAATCACTGCAGAAGCAATAGCCATGAATACATAGTGTGACCAAACTACCCAGAATTCAGTTCAAGCAACTTTATACTAAAAAGTGGGAGATAGTAATGCTCCTCCATTTTATAATATGTCTTTTAATTGTAGCAACTAGGTGATTACAAATTTAAATTCAGAACATATCAGAAGTCAAAAGAATCTCAGACCTCAACCACAGCTCCTAGCTCTTCTAGCTAGGTTCAGTATAATTGTAAAACTATTCCCTATTGATCACATGTGATCAGTGACATTAACAAATCCAACAAAAACTGACTATTGTTTTTACAATTCATCCTTAGGGAGCTAAAAACACACTTATAATACAGGCAATTCCCCTTCTTTCTAAAGTTTAAGTTAAGGTCAACCTATTACATCAAAACAATGAATTACTATCATATAATACAATGACAATCAGTCATACTTCCTGACACTAAAAAGTAGCAGATCAGCAGTATTTCTTCCAGGATGGATGGAAACTCTACACAGTTGCAATAATGAGGCTGACAGAGGCAGAAATCACAGGACAATGAGCTGCTCTGTCAGAAGTCCTGACATGCAGAGTTGTAGGAGATTACCAGTTTCCTCATCTATGCACAGTCAGGAGGATGCAGAATGGAAGTAGAAGTAGAAGTGAAGCCAGTCATAGTGACCAGTCCTTGTAACACCAGCATTCTGGGGGCAGAGGCAGGAATGTTTCAAATTTAAGGACAACTTGGGCTACATGCCAAATAAATAAATTAATAAATAAATAAACAAACAAACAAACGAATGAATGTAATTTTTAAAACTAAGAGATAATATCTCACAGCATATTTATCCTTTTTAAATAATATTTTATTTATTGACAGGCCTCAGAAGTGACAAGAGAAGCTGGGACAGGATCCTTTCTACCTCCATCTACACCTAGGAAGGACAACAGATACACAGCCCTCTCTGCACCTTTCCCACAACAGAGAGCTTGTCTCCACAGTGTACTCTGACCCCAGGACTCAGGAGGGATAGCTGATCCACAGCCTTCTGCCCACGGGTCTTACCAGAAGAGAGCTAATCTCCCAGAAGTGCTGACACAGGCTTACGGACCCACAGGAGGAACAAGCTCCAGCCAGAGACAGCAAGAACATTTAACACCAGAGATCAACAGATGGCAAAAGGCAAATGCAAGAATCTTACCAACAGAAACCAAGACAATTTGGCTTCATCAGAACCTAGTACTCCCTCCACAGCAAGTCCTGGATGTCCAAAAACACTGGAAAATCAAGATTTAGATCTAAAATCATACCTCACGATGATGATAAAGGAATATAAGAAAGACATAAATAACTCCCTTAAAGAAATACAGGAAAACACAGGTAAACAGGTTCAAGCCCTTAAAAAGGAAACACAAAAATCGCTTAAAGAATTACAGGAAAACACAACCAAACAGGTGAAGAAATTGAACAAAACCATCAAGGACCTAAAAAATGGAAGAAGAAACAGTTAAGAAATCACAAAGAGAGACAACTCTGAAGATAGAAATCATACAAAAGAAGGCACCATAGATGCAAGCATCACCAACAGAATACAAGACATAGAAAAGAGAATCTCAGGGGCAGAAGACACCATAGAAAACATTGACAGAGCAGTCAAAGAAAACACAAAATGCAAAAACTTCCTAACCCAAACCATCCAGGAAATCCAGAACACAATGAGAAGACCAAACCTAAGGATAATAGGTATAGAAGAGAATGAAGACCTCCAACTTAAAGGGCCACTAAATATCTTCAACAAAATTATACAATAAACTTCCTTAACCTAAAGAAAGAGATGCCCATGAACATACAAGAAGCCTATAGAACTCCAAATAGACTAGACCAGAAAAGAAATTCCTCCTGCCACATAATAGTCAAAACACCAAATGTGCTAAAAGCAGTAAGGAAAAAAGTTCAAGTAACCTATAAAGGCAGGCCTATCAAAATTACACCAAACTTCTCGCCAGAGAGTATGAAAGCCAGAATATCCTGGGCTGATGTCATACAGACCCTAAGAGCCAGCCCAGGATACTTTACCCAGCAAAATTCTCAATCACCATAGATGGAGAAACCAAAGTATTCCATGACAAAACCAAATTTACACAGTATATTTCCACAATCCCAGCGCTTCAAAGGATAATAAATGGAAAACTCCAACACAAGGAGGGAAACTACATTCTAGAAAAAGCAATAAAGTAATCTTCCAACAAAACTAAAAGAAGATAGCCACATGAACAGAATTCCAACGCTAACAACAAAAATAATAGGAAGCAACAATTACTTTTCCTTAATATCTATTAATCTCAATAGACTCAACATCCCAATAAAAAGACATAGGCTATCAGACTGGGTATACAAACAGGACCCAACATTTTGTTGCATTCAGGAAACTCAACTCAGTGACAAAGACAGACACTACCTCAGAATAAAAGGGTGGAAAACAATTTTCCAAGCCAATGGTCCCAAGAAAAATGCTCGAATAGCCATTCTAATATCGAATAAAATCGACTTTTACCCTAAAGTGATCATAAAAGATAAGAAGGGACACTTCATACTCATCAAAGGTATGATCTACCAAGATGAAATCTCAATTATGAACCTCTTTGCTTCAAATGCAAGGGCATCTACATTCATAAAAGAAACTTTACTAAAGCTCAAAGCACAATTGCACTGCACACAATAATAGTGGACGATTTCAACACCCCACTCTCTGCAACGGACAGATCATGGAAACAAAAACTTAACAAAGACATAGTGAGACTAACAGATGTTATAAAACTGATGGATTTAACAGATATCTATAGAACTTTTTATCCTAAAACAAAAGGATATACCTTCTTCTCAGCACCTCATGGTATCTTCTCCAAAATTGAACATATAATTGGTCACTAATCAGGCCTCAACAGATACAAGAAGATTGAAATAATTCCTTGCATCCTATCGGATCACTATGGACTAAGGCTGCTCCTCCATAACAACATAAACAATAGAATGCCCACATACACATCGAAGCTTAAGAACACTCTACTCAATGATAACTTGGTCAAAGAAGAAATAAAGAAAGAAATTAAAAACTTTCTAGAGTTTAATGAAAATGAAGCCACAACATACCCAAACCTATGGGACACAATGAAAGCAGTCCTAAGAGGAAAACTCATAGCTTTAAGTGCCTCATAAAGAAACTAGAAAGAGTATACACCAGCAATTTGACAGCACATCTGAAAGCACTAGAACAAAAAGAAGCAAATGCACCCAAGAGGAGTCAAAGGCAGGAAGTAATCAAACTCAGGGCTGAAATCAACTAAATAGAAACAAAGAGAACTATACAAAGAATCAACCAAACCAGGAGCTGGCTCTTTGAGAAAATCAACAAAATAGATAAACCCTTAGCCAGACTAACTAGAGGGCACACAGACAGTATCCTAATTAACAAGATCAGAAATGAAAGGGAGACATAACAACAGACACTGAATAAATCCAAAAAAAAAAAAATGAGATCCTACTACAAAAGCCTGTACTCAACAAAACTGGAAAACCTGGATGAAATGGACAATTTTCTAGACAGATACCAGATACCAAAGTTAAATCAAGACCAGATCAATGATTTAAACAGTCCCATATCTGCTCATGAAATAGAAATAGTCATTAATAGTCTCCCAACCAAAAAAAGCCCAAGACCAGATGGGTTTAGTGCAGAGTTTTATTAGACCTTCAAAGAAGACCTAATACCAATACTCTTCAAACTGTTCCACAAAATAGAAACAGAAGGTACTCTACCCAATTCGTTCTATGAAGCCACAATTACTCTTATACCTAAACCACACAAAGACCTAACAAAGAAAGAAAACTTCAGACCAATTTCCCTTATGAATATTGATGCAAAAATATTCAATAAAATTCTTGCAAACCAAATCCAAGAACACATCAAAACAATCATCTATCATGGTCAAGTAGGCTTCATCCAGGGATACAAGGATGCTTCAATATTCTGAAGTTCATCAACGTAATTCACTATATAAACAAACTCAAAGAAAAAAACTATATGATCATTAGATCATCTCATTAGATGCTGAGAAAGCATTTGACAAAATCCAACATACCCTCATGATAAAAGTCTTGAAAAGATCACGAATTCAAGGCCCATACTTAAACATAGTAAAAGTAATACACAGAAAACCAGTAGCCAACATCAAACTAAATGGAGAGAAACTTGAAGCAATCCCACTAAAATCAGGGACTAGACAAGGCTGCCCACTCTCTCCCTACCTATTCAGTATTGTACTTGAAGTCCTAGCCAGAGCAATTAGACAACTAAAGGAGATCAAAGGGATACAAATTGGAAAGGAAGAAGTCAAATTATCACTATTTGCTGATGATACACTTAAGTGACCCCAAAAATTCCACAAGAGAGCTCCTAAACCTGATAAACAACTTCAGCAAAGTAGCTGGATATAAAATTAACTCAAGCAAATCGGTGGCCTTCCTCTACACAAAGGATAAACAGGCAAAGAGAGAATTAGGGAAACAATACCCATCACAATAGTCACAAATAATATAAAATACCTTGGTGTAGCTCTAAGCAAGTAAAAGATCTGTTTGACAAGAACTTCAAGGCTCTGTAGAAGGAAATTAAAGAAGATCTCAGAATATGGAAAGATCTCCCATGCTTGTGGATTGACAGGATTAATATAGTAAAAATGGCCATCTTGCTGAAAGCAATCTACAGAGTCAATGCAATGCCCATCAAAATTCCAACTCAATTCTTCACAGACTTAGAAAGAGCAATTTGCAAATTCATCTGGAATAACAAAAAATCCAGGATAGCGAAAACTATTCTCAACAATAAAAGAACCTCTGGTGGAATCACCATCCCAGAACTTTAGCTGCACTACAGAGCAATTGTGATAAAAACTACATGGTATTGGTACAGTGACAGGCAGGTAGATCAATATAATAGAACTGAAGATCCAGAAATAAACTCACACACCTATGGTCACTTGATCTTTGACAAAGGAGCTAAAACCATCCAGTGGAAAACAGACAGCATTTTCAACAAATGGTGCTTTCTCAACTGGCAGTTAGCATGTAAAAGAATGCAAATCGAGCCACTCTTATTTCCTTGTACATTGCTTCAGTCCAAGTGGATCAAAGAAAAGAAAGTGGTGAAGAGCCTTGAACACATGGACATAGGAAAATTTCCTGAACAGAACACCAATAGCTTATTCTTTACAATCAAGAATTGACAAATGCGACCTTATAAAATTGCCAAGCTTCTGTAAGGCAAAAGACACTGTCAATAGGACAACCAACAAATTGGGAAAAGATCTTTACCAATCATATATCTTATAGAAGGCTAGTATCCAATATATACAAAGAACTCAAGCAGTTAGACTCCATAGTACCATATAACCCTATTAAAAAATGGGGTACAGAGCTAAACAAAGAATTCTCAACTGACAAATACTGAATGGCTGAGAAGCACGTAAAGAAATGTTCAACATCCTTAGTCATCAGGGAAATGCAAATCAAAACAACCCTGAGATTCCACCTCACACCATTCAGAATGGCTAGGATAAAAAACTCAGGTGACAATAGATACTGAAGAGGTTGTGGAAAAAGAGAAACACTCCTTCATTGCTGGTGGGACTGCAATCTGGTACGACCACTCTGGAAATCAGTTTGGCAGTTCCTCAGGAAATTGGACATAGTACTATCAGAGGACTCAGCTATACCATTCCTGGGCATATACCCAGAAGATGCTCCAACATGTAATAAGGACACATGCTCCACCATGTTCATAGCAGCCTTATTTATAATAGCCAGAAACTGGAAACAACCCAGATGTCCCTCAACAGAGGAATGGACCCAGAAATTGTGGTACTCCTATACAATGGAGTACTACTCAGCTATTAAAAACAATGAATTTATGAAATTCTTAGGGAAATGGATGGATCTGGAGAGTATCATCCTGAGTGAAGTAACCCAATCACAAAAGAACACACATGATATGCACTCTCTGATAAGTAGATATTAACTCATAAGATTGGAATACACAAAGTATAATCCACAAACCACGAGAAACTCAAGAAGAAGGAAGACCAAAATGTGGATACTTCATTCCTTCCTTAAAGGGGGAACAAAATATCCATGGAAGGAGTTGCAAAGACTAACTGTGGAGCAGAGACTGAAGGAAGGACAATCCAGAGACTGCTCCACCTAGACACTATTGTGGATGCCGGCAAGTGCTGGCTGACAGGAGCCTGATATAGCTCTCTTCTGAGAGGCTCTGAGAGTACCTAATACAGAAGTAGAGGCTCACAGCCATCCATTGGACTGAGTACAAGGTCCACAATGAAGGAGCTAGAGAAAGGACCCATGTAGCTGAAGGGTTCGCAGCCCCTTAGGACAAACAACAATATGAACTAACTAGTACCCTCAGAGCTCCCAGGGACTAAACCACCAACCAAAGAGTACACATGGTGGGACTAATGGCTCCAGCAGCATATGTATAGCAGAGGATAGCCTAGTCAGTCATCAATGAGAGGAGATACCCTTGGCCCTGTGAAGGTTGTATTCCCCAGTGTAGAGGAATGCTAGGGCCAGGAATCAGGAGAGGGTAGGTTGGTGAGCGGGGGAGAGGGGAGGGAAAAAAGGTTTTTTTGTTTTGTTTTGTTTTTTGTTTTCCTTTTGTTTGTTTTTTTCAGAGGGGAAACTGGGAAAGGAGATATATGACATGTAAATAAAGAAAATATTTAATAAAAATATTGTATTTATTCTTTGAAAATGTCACACATGTATATGGTATGTTTTGATCATTTCCACCATGATTCTGTCTCTCAAAATCCCCCCGACCCTTCCCTACATCTTTGAGTTCTCTTACTATTTTTTTAATGACAAACTATATCCAATCAATAGCTTACTGATTCTGATGGATGCTTTGGCTACTCGTTCTCCCTCTGACTGAGAGTTCCTAAACCCTAAGGAGTATAATTTCCTTTTCTTTTCTTTTCTTTTTTTCTTTTTTTTTTTTTTTTTTTTTGGTTTTTCGAGACTGGGTTTCTGTGTAGCCCTGGCTATCCTGGAACTCATTCTGTAGCCCAGGTTGGCCTCGAACTCAGAAATCTGCCTGTCTCTGCCTCCCAAGTGCTAGGATTAAAGGTGTGCACCACCACTGCCTGGCTATAGTTTTCTTAACAAAGGGTTTTACTCAGGTTGTCAAAAACCTTAGTGAATTTGAGCTTCTTGATATTAAATTGGTTATGGCAGAAATGTATAGGCACATATAAAATGTAAATCCACTTGTCTTGGTTTGCCATGGGAGATGTTGAAAATTAAAATATTTCCATGTGTAAATTTCATAGCAATAGAAATTTGGTAGAGGAAATCCAGTGTCTTCCTATGTTACATTTGTTACTGCAAAAGGACCCCTTTCTGCTACATCTAGGAATAATAGATTTGAATTCAGTTATCCTAGCAGCAAATATGTTGCTTTAATTGCATTCTTAAAAGTCTTATTAACATTTTATTGTAACACAGGTTGAACCTCATTCCTATGAATATTTCATAATGAAAACTGTGTCTCATATAACTTCATTTTTCTCCCTTGTAGCAATTGGTAAATTGAGTTCATCATGTTCAACTCTCCAGCAATTATTCCGCTGCTGTGTGCCACAGTGACGATGGCAGTGTAGGGTGGAGGGCACTGGCAAGTATGAATAACAACTAGATATACCTTGGGGAGGATTTGAGTCATTAACTTCCAAACTTATCACTCTCAAAACGTGTTACTCAGAAGCATCATGATACAAATGAAGCAGGAGGATGCATTGGTGACCTACAAACCAGGAGGAAGGGGATTTCAAAACTCACACCAAGAACATCTACCAAATTGCTCTGAGCCGTGCAGTTTATGGCACAAAAGAGGCTTAAGGAGCAAGCCCAGATGGCTGGAATACAAGGGTCTCGGTGACTTCTGTCAACTTGAGAAGCCGTAAGAAAGTGAGAGGTCCCATGTTCTATCACAAAATGTTGTGGAATATTTGACACTCAGAATCAAAAATGGCAGGTGTTTTGTTTTTTTTTTTTTTTTTTAGATTTGTTTTGATGGTGATTTATCTTTCAGAAATAAACATTAGGAATAGATTTGTTATTGTGTATGCAATTCGAGGGGGATAGCAGTTGATTGTACTTGACTTTTGTCAAGGATCAGTCGGGATCATTCAGTTCTTATATTTAGTCTATAGTTTCTATTACTTTGTCTCACCCGCAGTTCTTGTTTTTAATCTGGATGAATATAGCTGAAAATCTAAATATATTTTTGACATTTACACCACAGAATAGTATATAATGCTTTAGCATTGGTATATTTAAATTTAATAAATTAACTACATTTTCAGAATATATGGGAATGAAAATGAGTTATAAAATGCCACATGCAGAGTAATATTATATACGCCCAAACAATAATCGTACATAATCTATGTAATTTGGTTTCTCTAAATTTTAAGCTCCCAAAACTTCTTCATCTGAGAATTTTAAAACCTTTGTGTTAGTTAGCTAAAAGTAAACAAATTTCCTAAGTTTTCAAGATTAAATTTAACTCCAAGATTAGCATAATCCTAAGAAATAATTACCGACTTAAATAAGAGACAAGGGCTTCTGTCCAGTAACTCTTTCCCAGCAGTGGCTGAGAGCTGCTAGATACTATGTATTCAGAAAAGAGGTTCAAGTTTAGAATTGTTCAAATACCATAGGTTGAATTAAAGAACCATATTTCAGATCAATATATTTGAAATTCCAAAAAGTTACACAGTAATGATATCTGCTGAGTATGGTTTAATTGCCCCTCTAGGCATCAGGCCCACTTGACTCTTCAAAATGTTCACAAGCACCTAAGAGATTTCAGCTGCTACCCCGATCTTACTCTGGTTGGCTCCTATAACCCCGCTATTTCCGGCACATTAGTCAATCCGCTACAAAATACTATTAATTTTACAAAAGAAGTGACTTCGTTTCTGTAGATTTTCTCTATTTATGTCTTCTCTACCCTTCAATACATTACCGTGGTTAACTATCATGAATGCACATGTGTCCCTCCATCCAGGAACTTATCTACTGTTTCAGTCTACATTCATTTATTTAAGCTGATCTAAGAAAATGCCATAAGCTTAGGAGCTTAAAGAACAGAAATGTACTTGCTTATGTTTCTGAAAGATAGAACACGATCGAGGTGTGGCCGATTGGGTGAAGTCCCTCTTCCTGGCTTTACTGATGTATCCTCACATGGCCCCTCCTCTGTGCATGGAGAGAGAGGAAGGAAGACAGAAAGAGCACTCTCGTGTCTCTCTGCCTACTTATACAGAACCACTCCTACAGGTTAATTTCTTTCCATTAATTTTTACCTTCATTGAATAATCCTTGTTCCCACACACTGCCAGATTGGAAGTTAGCATTTCAGCATATACATGTTAGGGGACATAAATCAGTCCACAATCCTCTCCTGCTCTAATCTCATATTCCAAAGGAAAAGTTCATTTGAAAATTTGGTAACAGTCTGTAAGCACACCTCCAATAGACCCAACAAGCAGCTCAGAGTCAGACGCAGATACTTACACCCAACCAATGGACAGAAGCCGGAGACCCCTGTGGTTGAATTAGAGAAAGGATGGAAGAAGCTGAAGAAGAGGGCAACCCCATAAGAAGACCAGCAGTCTCAGCTAACCCAGACCCCTGCTATGTCTCAGACACAGAATCACCAACCAAGCAGCATACACCAGCAACACACATACAGCAGAGGACTGCTGGTCTTGACTCAGTGAGAGAGACTTGAGGCCCCAGAGAGTGGGAAGGCCTGGCAGGGGTGGGGGACATCCTCTTGGAGACTAGAGAGGAGTAATGGGATGAGGAATGATCTGAGGGTGGGCCAGGAGGGGATAAGGACTGGACTGTAAAAAAAAGATTAAAGATAACTTAAAAAAAAGGGAAAGAAGAGAAATGAAAAGAAAAGAAAAAGAAAGACACTAAATGATTCAAACTAAACTTTAGACAGTATTTCTAGGTGTTAAAGTGCTTTAGAATTTTTAGAGAGCCAGATTCACGAAATGAACACAGTTTTTCAGTGATGTTAGTATTCTAAAAAAAAAATTTGGTAACAGAGAATGAAAGATCAAAGCTGTACCTAGGCAATGGTGACGATTCAAAGCATGATGTCACTGTCCTTCAAAAATGTTCTTAATAAGAATTATCAGTTTCCAGCCTGTTCTATCATCGCTTTCCTCACCAACTAACCGAACGCTGTGTGTGCTTGTACTGAATTTCCTTGGCTTCCTCGAGTATTATCTTATCAGCTCATCTTCTGGCCCTGATGCGTGAAGCCTCATTCCTACATTGCTATGCCTTCCTTCTTCTACTAGGAAACCATCTCTAGCCCACAAGGCCATTTACAAGCTTCCTAAAACATCCTATTACAATGTCCTGTGTTTTATATTCAGCATAACCATCAACATTATACATTCATGCAATCCACTGATTATTATTATAGGGCCAACTCCAATAGCCAGGCAGGATCCACAATAGAAGGACAAGAACAGAAACCCACTCAATAATCTTTCAACCCAAAATGTATCCTGTCTTAAAGAAATACAGGCACGAAAATGAAGCAGAGACTGAAGGAATGGCCAGCCAATAACTGGCCCTACTTGAAATCTAGCCCATGGGCAAGCACTAATCCCTGACATCATTAATGATGCTCTCTTATTGCAGACAGGAGGCTAGCACAACTGTCCTCTGAGAAGCTCTATCCAGCAGCTGGCTGAAACAGATGCAAATACCCACAGCCAAACACTGGATGGCGATTGGGGACTCTTATGGAAGAGCTGGGGGAGGATTAAACACCCTGAAGGGGATGGGAATCCCACAGAAGGACCAACAGAGTCAAATAACCTGGACCTCTGAGAGCTATCAGAGACTAAGCCAAGAGAACATACAGGGGCTGGAATGAAGCCCCTGGCGCCTATGCAGCCAGTGTGCAGCTCAGTCTCAATGTGGGACCCCCAACAACTAGAGCAGAGGTTCTTCTTAAAGCTGCAGCCTGACTGTGGTATCCATTCCCCAATAGGGCTGCCATCTCCGGCCTCTGTGGGAGCAGAAGGGCCTAATCTGGCAGAAACTTGATGCATCAGGGTGTGGAGTTGCTCAAAGCGGTACATCCTCTCAGAAGAGAAGGGGAGAAGAAATGGGGGAAGGGTCTCAGTGAGAAGGGGGATGTGGTAGAAACCACTTGGGGTATTAATTAACTAATTAATTTTTAATTTTTTTATTATTTAATCTTTTTTTACAGTCCAGACTTTATCCCCCTCTCAGTCCACTCTCTGTTTCACATCCCATACCTCTTCCTTCCCGCCACCCGTCTCCAAAAGGATGTCCCCATCACCCACACCCACCCCACCAGACCTCTCCACTCCCTCGGGTCTCAAGTCTCTTGATGGTTAGGTACATCTTCTCTGACTGAGTCCAGACCCGGTGGTCCTCTGCGGTGTGTTGTGTTAGGGGCCTCATATCAGCTGGTGTATGCTGCCTGTTTGGTGGCTGAGTGTCTGAGAGATCTGAGGGGTCCAGGTTAATTGAGACTGCTGGTCTTTTTATAGACTCACCCTCCTCCTCAGCTTCTTTCAGCCTTTCCCTAATTCAACCACAGGGGTCACCAGCTTCTCTCCATTGGTTGGGTATACATATGTGCATCTGACTCTTTCAGCTGCTTGTTGGGTCTTTCTAAGGGCAGTCATGATAGGCTCCTTTTTGTGAGCACACCACAGTATCAGTAACAGTGTCAGGCCTTAGGGCCTCCCCTTGAGCTGGATTCCCAGTTTGGGACTGTCACTGGATCTCCTTTTCCTCAGGTTCTTCTCCATTTTTGTCCCTGCAGGTCTTTCAGACAGGAACAATTCTGGATCAGAGCTTTTGACTGTGAGGTGGCAACCTCATCCTTCCACTTGATGGCCTGTCTTCTATTGGAGGTAGTCTTTACAAGTTCTCTCTCCCAACTGTAGGGCACTTCATCTAAGATCCTGAGAGTCTCTTCCCTGCCAGGTCGCTAGAGGAACCCCACTTCTAACCTCCCAGGGTTGCCTGTTTCCATTCTTTCTGCTGGCCCCTCTGGGCATTAGTCATGTTTCTCCCACCCAATACCTGATTGTGTTCCCTTCTTCCCCTCCCTGTCCCCTTTCCCACTCAGGTCTCTCCCTTCCCCCCCCCCACCCCACCCCCACCCCTGTCAATTGCTTTCTTCTCCATCCCAAGCAGGACTGAGGCATAATAACCAGGCTGGAAAGGTTAAGAGCACTGACTGCTCTTCCACAGGACTTGGGCTCAATTCCCAGCAGACTCATGGTGGGTGGCTCACAACAAGATAAATCTCCAGTTCCAGGAAATTAGACACCTTCAGCCTCTGTGAGCACTCTATGCATGTATCCCAAATAGACATGCAGCAAGACAGCATACACATAAAATAAAAATAAATATCAAAAAATACAAATAAAAATGAATATCCAAAAACTAAATTTTGCCTGAAGATCTGAGCATATCCTCTTGAAAGATGACTTTAAGGGTCAAAGACACTGGAAGATCTAAACACATATATTCACAGAAGATGAATGTAGGCCACTCTTAGAAGGAAAAAAAAAAGGATTGGCTGATCATCCAATTCCTAAATGCTAATAAAATTTCATCTTTTCCAACTTTCTCAGGGATTCAATCTAGAGGAAAAAATATGATTAAACCAAGACTGAGAATCAGTGTGAAAGAAGTTGTTCATGTCAACTCATAGAGTCTTAGTGTCCCTTATTGGATTGGGTAGCAGAGGGGGTCAGGGACTCAAGACCATAAACCTTCATTAGTTTGTTCTTCTGTATTCAGCATAGTACACATTCATTGAATTAAATAGTTTGATTTTATATAATGACTTAATAAGCAAATGAATATCATATGCAAGATTATGGATTTAATGTTTATCCTTCTTAAGTCAAACTGTTCAAGTACATAAAATCATTTGCATATAAGAAATTAATATGCTCCATATAAGAGATGCTTATGTATTCATTAGAATAATTCCTATGGGACATCATCTACTTGGCAAGGATTTAGGTGCAATTAAACGTAAATTATATTATATATAGATGACTCAATACAAACACTTAGAAAAGTTATTGATTAGCCACTTAACAATTGATTGTCTCATTTCTCTCTAACTTGTATTGATTCTCTTGTATAGATATGGGTATACTAGAAATTAGGTTAAATACAATATATTCCATGTGTTTCTGAAAACAAATAACTTTCAGGTTTCTCTAAACTTCCCCTAGTTGAAAATCTCAGAAATTCTCATTGTTTTTCCCCTGCTTATTTTAAACTAGTATGGCAATGAGTGCTGCCGCCAGAGGTACATGAGAGATAGGAGGAATTACCAAAACGGCCTAAGGTGGAATGGAGCCTTATTCCCAGATCCCGTATTCACCCAAGTGTGTGCCAGCCAGTGATGAGTCTAAATACACGGCCTCATCGGCAAGGACAGCTGATGTCCACAGAAAAGACCCTCTACCTCCACCTTGTTTCTAAAGACAGACCATGGATGCTTAGAAAAACACAGACCTTAATGACAAATCCAAAAAGTGCTCTAAATGTGTAAGAGAAATGACAAGCATGAACAGACAGAGTGAAAGTTTTAAAGAACCAGATGAACTAGAAAGCAAGGGAGAAACATTGAGCTTCACTATGTTAGTGGTAAATTTTTACAAATTAAGTGAGATATCAACTCCAAAGAACCCGACACACGGTGGCTGACATATTGAGCTGTTCAAAACCATTTCTTCACATGCATTAACTCAGAGTAGTTTTTCCAGGAAATAAAAATACTTTGTGTTTATCATTTTCCCTTCCTTCTTTTCTTCTTTCTTTCCTCAAAGATATATAGTCCTGCAACGCAAACTTTCCTGAGTGTATGTGTGTGTGTGTGTGTGTGTATAAGAGAGAGAGAGAAAGAGAGAGAGAGAGAGAGAGAGAGAGAGAGAATTAAAGCCCCATGAAGAGATTTTATGTCAGAAAAGAGTAAATAGATTCAACCAAAAAAAAATCTATCAAAAATATAATTTGTGGAACCAACACAAATTTTAAATGCAAGCATATTTCTTTTCTCATCCAGAGGGCATTCAATAAATGTTCGCTGATGGAGATTTCCTAAGTGTTGACTAAACTTCCAATGCCTTTCCTGTCATTTATCAGATGCCATGGGGCATTTTGTATAATACTTAATTAGCACAGTCAGTGTTCATCAAGAAATCAATTAAAATGCAAGCTGCCTGCAGGCCAACCAGTTCCCTTGATGATGAGGACAGCATATTCTCTCCTGACCAAACAGATCTGTTTTTATTAAGCAATTCTCTGAAGGTATCATTTGCACCTGCTTCTGAACTCCAAGTACATCTTTGAAGCAGAGTCATAAATCAACTCCTGCACAGCTCCCCAACACCTCCTCTTCTCATGGACCATATTGGAATAATGATGATGGTAGCTTCATATGTAAAAAAAATTATTATTAAGGTAAATTATTAAAAAAACTAGTAGGTATACATAGATAATAGCTATATAAAAGAAATCGTATGTGCATCTCAGCCCGAACGTCTGATTCATAAATAAATGACGAACAGTAGAGGCTACTGCAGCATACAAGAATTCTGATGAGCCGTCAGTTCATACTCCTCACTCAACTAGTGTTTTATCACCCAAGACACCTAGAAAATTCTCAAATTTCCTATCGAGACAAACCAATGAAGCTGGATTTTACTTTTGTTGTCAATTTATAAACAAAAGACAAAACTAGAAAGTGAACCAGGACATTGAAGTTGATCAAGTTCATGACACCAAGAAGAGGCAAACTGGATTCAAAATCAGTCCAATCTGTGAGATCTCTTGTCTCCATCCACTCAAGAGATCTCTGCACATTTACATAGAGTATGTGAGCTGTGGGGTGGGGTAATTTTGGGCTTTGAAAAAGTTCACTACCTGCCAAACTCTAGATTAAGAGATCGGAACAGGTTTTTTTGTTTGTTTTGTTTTGTTTTGTTTTGTTTTGTTTTGTTTTGTTTTGTTTTTTGAGACAGGGTTTCTCTGTATAGCCCTGCCTGGCTGTCCTGGAACTCACTGTGTAGACCAGGCTGGCCTCAAACTCAGAAATCCACCTACCTCTGCCTCCCAAGTGCTGGGATTAAAGGTGTGCACCACCACCTACCGCCCAGCTGGAACAGGTTTACTTAGCATACAAACAAACTTCAGTAGTAAGGCCTTTCGTTTGGGCCTTTCCTTTCCTACTTATAAAAATTTAACAATATTAATCTTATTCAGAACTCAAAACATGTAGGACCTACATTTTCTTTTTTGCTGATTTTTTTTTTCTTTCTCCATTGATTGTGAATGATAGGTTTCCTGAGTATAACAGGCTTGGCTGGCATCGTGTTCTCTTGAAAGCCCTTCTGGCTTTCAGAGACTCCATGAGAAGTCAGCTATTATTCTAGTAGGCCCACCTTTATATGTTACTTCAACCCTTGCAGCTTTTACTATCCAATCTTATTCATATAATTGGTATTTTTATAGTTTCCCAGATATCCTGGATAATTTGTGCCTAGATTTTTTTCAAGAATTAATATTTTCTATGACCGAGTTATTCATTTTTTTTTAAACTTTTTTCTCCCATGTCTTGTAATCTGTTGGTGGAGTTTATCTGTTTGGTTTTTTGTTTCTTTCTGTTGTTTTTGTTATTTATTTTTGATTTACTTTTTATTTTTTAAAAAATGTGTACTTATTTTATTGGAATATAATTACATCATTTTTCCACTTTCATATCTGTTTGGTTTTTTGACATCCTACATTTTTATTTCCAGTTTTACTTAAATTTGTATTCTATTTAGTGGTTCTATTTCTTTGTTAAATTCTACATTTGTGTCTTGAATCATTATTATTATTTCATTGAACCGTGTTTTCAAAAGCTTCATTTGATTTATTCATATAAGGTCCTTAAACATATTCATAATTGCTACTTTATAGTCATTGTTTCTTCTGGGATTCAGCCATATTGAATTTTTCAGGGCCCTACTGCAACAGAATTACTGGTTTCTGGTGAAGGTGTATTGTCTTAGCTGGTCATGTTTGTGTTTTTGTGCTGTGGTCTAGTGTCTGAAGTTATTATTTTTGAGGTATTTCTTCCTGTCTATATTTGATATAGTCTTTGTTGGGTTGGTATTAGGTTCTGTTTCCTGTTGCCTTCCTAACCTGTGGGGTCCCTGGTAGAGAATGTCCTGCTAGTCACTAATCAGCAGAAAGATATAGTGATGGGCTAAGGAAAAGGCTAAGACAGGCTATGGGGGAAAGTTAGTGAGATTAGATTCCCCACCAAGAGTCAGAATCCCCAGGGAACGGAGGTAGGGTGGAAGCATGAACTTTGGCAGCCAGGCTGCATTGGGGCAAAGAATAAGTCTGGGTACAGGAAAAAAGGAGCTAAGGGATCAGTGGGTACACACTAAGGGGTCTGTGTTGCCCAGATTTAAAACCAGCGATGTTCTGCTCTCCATGGTCTGATTCAGTTGCATGCAAACACCATAACAATTTGGAATCGCAGGCACCATTCAATCTCCATTAACTTACAACTGCATTTTTACAAGGCCTCAGGTGACTCTCCTGCACACGAGAGTTCACGGAGCATGACTGTGGCCTCACTGAACTTGGATGTTCCTGTGGTTTCTGCTATTTCACCAGTTTGAGAAGTGGACTGTGTTTACCTGTCTGATACTCACCTATGCAACTCTACAGTGCATTCCCTTCATCAGGAAAGAGGAGGACACAGGGTTCCACCAAGCAAACAGGAATCTAGCAGAGCTCAATATGGATGGCTACACTTTCTGAACCTTATTATTGCAGAAAACATGAGATACCAGACCATATTCTAATGAAATGGAAGTATCTTTATTCAGAAGCAAATTGCTTATTCAATTCCCTCATGACCAAAGACATGTTTCTCAGTCTTGCATAACTTTGAATATGCATGAGCACCAACATCAACTGTCCAAGGCATCTACAACATTGATGCATGTGGGTAATTCAGCATCTGAAACTTAACGTTGTTATATATCTGTTTATAATATGTTTTTCAAGTGATGTATTTTGTTCTGAAATAATAACCTGTTTGTGGAATACACACACACACACACACACACACACACACACATGCATTATGCATCCTGGATCGGGTTTCAAACACTTCTAACAGTAATTGAGAGCTACAAGTTAGCAGTAGCTTAGAATTTGTTTTCATATGCCTGTGGAGTCAGGAGTGAACAAAATATCTTACGTAGTCAGAAAGCCATGAATAGGCAAGCAGGAAGAGCATCAAGTCCAGATCAGCATGTTTGGGAATGGATAAGATCTAGTGCCGATGTTAGAGTGATCACCAACAAACTGGAAGGTCAAAGAGAAAAGACATTACAGCTAACATCCTATGGCTGTGACCCTAGGCCCCTACTGAAGTGCTACCCGGCAGTTCAGCTCTTTTGATGAGCAACAACCGTAGTCCATTCTACAGCTATAATGAGTTGCTGTGCAAACGGTACAGTCCCAAGAAAGCAACAGCATCCTTAAGTTTTAAAACAAGATCTTTCAAAAAAAATTAAGCAGGGATGAAGAAAAACCAAAGTCCTAGGACTGAATCTTGATTGATAGCAGGCAACTCATAAATACTTGTTTACAGGTTTTAAGTGGATAGTCAGTGAATCAGTAGAAGCGATAATCACAACCACTCTCAACCTGGCTCCCCTCCAGCATCCTCTTCGCTGCTCAAACATTGAGGGTGTTTGGCTTTGGTGTGGGATTCCTTTTCACAGAAGCAGTGAGGTGCCAATAACATGGAATCTTGTTATCTTACAAGCATTTCTGCCGGAGTGGCTCTCACCCACAGAACGCACGAAATAAGAAATAGAGTTGCAACCACTTTTAGTGAGCTGAAGTAGAACCTGTAATGCAGAAAATTGAAAAGTAAATTTATAATTGTCACAAAACTTCCAGCAGTGCAGCAAAGCATGCGCCTTTGAAAGGAAGAAGCAATGAGTCTGCTACAATTGAGGAGACAATTGTAAGCCAAGGCACAAAAACAGGATTTTTATGCAGCAGGGAAAGAGATATGGATGGAATTACAGTCTTGTCAGGCTACATCCACACAGCTATTAACTTTGCCAGCTATGATACCACCTTAAAAAATATGAGATGCATATCATGCTATATATGTCCATTTCAAAACTCTATGTAAATCTTCCAAGAGCTTAGATAAAAATGAGTATTAAAATTGATAACATCAAAAATATTTACTAACAACCTGCTAAGTATAAAGCAGTTGGGATTCCTGGCAGAAGGCAAATAGCTACATTACCCAGGGAAGCAACCAGATTCATGAGACTTTTCTATGTTCTACTGAGATCACCTGCAGAATTACATTATATGAGAGAAAAAAAATGATCTCACTTCCATCTATATATTTTCACATGAACCTATCTACAGCACTCATGGAAA